>CAUYRH010032239.1:0-15462 GCA_963574655.1 Perodicticus potto | reverse complement strand
GGTACAGAACAGAAACAAGACAGGACATCTTGTTGTAACTGAGGCCACCCATAAAAATATGGACCCCCACTTTGGGTACAAATCAGAGGTGATTTTATTTACTCCTGCGCAGGGGGGCCACTGCAAAAAGGCAGACGGCCCAAATCAGGTGGTCATTTATTACATCCGTACAGACAGGCTGCTGCCCAAAGGGCAAACGGCCAAATCAAGTGGTTACATCTGCACAGACGGAGCGCTGCCCCCAGAAGGCAAACGGCCCCTAAGAGAAATGCAGGCAGCCTTTTATACCCTTTTTGTGCTGATGTGGCAAAGCAAGCATGTACAAAAGCAAAACGTGGCTGCTTACAGGGCGGAGTCACAGTCAGGTATTTGGCTCAGGGGGCAGCTGCGTGGCAGCTCAGGGTGGTAACTCAGTAACCATGGGGACAACTTGGAAAGCCCAGTACCTGGGAAACTCAGTTTCCTGGGAATCTCTGCTTGAGTGCGTTTTTACCATTGTTTAGCTGGCTGGGGAGGTTGCGGTAAGTTTCTCATCATTGTGTTTAGACATTGCTAGGGAGTCAGGGAACTCAGAGAACTTCCTTGTCAGAAACCTGTTCTCAGAATTAAACTAAAAAAGGGGGGTTTGAGACGGACGGGGACTCAGAATGAAACAGTTAGGGGCCTTTAGGGGTCTTCTTGTCGGGTCAGTTACTACAATCTTTCTACCCAGGGACGTCTACATAACTGATGCTTCCTTCACTCCTTTTTTCTCTTCTAACATTTGCCTTTTGTAAAATGTTGATTGTTTTTGGACTCACAAGAATGTAACCATTTTTTTCTCACTACACACCCAGCCCCTGCCTCCTTTCTGTATGCCCTGCTTGCCTTTAAATACTGAAACTTCTAAATTCCCCTTTGGAAAAACTGCCACAGATTTGTCTGTGGTTTGTGTTTTTCTCAGGCGTGTCATCAGCATTAGCTTAATAAACCTCCGTTGATCAGGAACTTTGCCTCAGTCAGTTATTTTGGGTTAACGTACCCCAAACTGGCATTGCTTTAAAGGAATGAAGCTGGTAGTGGGAAATGGAAAAGGAAATGTTTTACATCCAATAAGATACATTTTTTAAAACAAGAGATTTTCTGCATTTTTGGTGTCTTTAATTGTGGCAAAATAAACACAACATAAAATTTACCATTTTAACAGTTTCTTTTTTTTTTTTCTTTTGAGACAGAGTCTCACTATGTCATCCTCACAGCAACTTCAGACTCTTGGGCTTAAGTGATTCTCTTGCCTCAGCCTCCAGAGTAGCTGGGACTACAGGCGCCCAGCTGTTTTTTGTTGCAGTTGTCATAGTTGTTTTTTTAAGCTGGCCTGGGCCGGATTTCAACCCTCCAGCCTCGGTGTATATGACCGGCACCATAACCACTGTGCTACAGGCACTGAGTCCGTTTTAACAACTTTTAAGAGTACAATTCAGACATATTATGAACATTCACAGTATTGTGCAAACATCACCATTATTTAGCGCTTTTTTATCACTCAAATAGAAATTCTGTACCCATTAAACAATGACTCTGCATCGCCTTTCCCAGGGCACTTCCTTGTAATCTCTATTCTACTTTCTGTCCCTATTGAAAGAAGATACTGGAACAAGTAAGGTCTAAGAGAACAGAGGTCTTCTCAAAGAGACCCCGAGGATACACCTGCAAGGTTCTCTCTGTAGTGACTCAGCTCTTAGGAATTTGCAGAAACTTAATTTCTTGGGACCTGGAAACTAACGCTTGCTTCCACTTCTGTCAAAGCCAGCAGTTCTGTAAAAGCCAGAGTCCACTTCCCCCACTTGATTCTAAGTGAACAATGAAAAAGGTACCCGTGGGCCAGAACTTTTTGACTGGGGATAAAAAGGAGAAGACTGAGCCAGTTGGGGAGCACAGCCATTTTGAATTCTTCTGTGCCTTTTTGCTGTTGTTTGTTGTTGTTGTTTTTGCAGTTTTTGGCCAGGGCTGGGTTTGAACCCGCCACTTCTGGTATATGGGGCTGGCGCCCTACTCACTGAGCTACAGGCGCCGCCCAAAGCCCTTCCTCTTTTAAACAGAGTGATTGGGAGCTCTTTCTCTCCATTGGACTTCATCTTCCTGCAACACTATGAATTTGCCTATTCAAGGTTCTTCATATAAGTGGAGGCATGCAATATTTGTCCTTTTGTGTCTAGCTTATTTCACTTAGCATAATGTTTTTAAGGTTCATTCATGTTGTATGTATCAGAATTTCATTCCTTTTTAAGGCTGAATAATATTCTATTGAATGTATATATCACATTTTGTTTTCAACCATCTGTGTATGGACATTTAGGGGGTTTCCACTTTCTGGCTATTGTGAACATTAATGTACAAGTATTTGTTTGAGTCTCTGCTTTAAATTCCTTTGAGTATATAATCAGAGCGGAATTGCTGGGTCAGAAGCAAATTCTATGTTTAGCTTTTTAAGAAACTACCAAATTGGCTGGGTGTAGTAGCTCACACCTGTAATCCTAGCACTCAGGGAGGCCAAGACGGGAGGACTGCTTGAGATCAGGATGAGCCCAGCCTGAGCAAGAGTGAGACCATCTCTACCAAAAATAGAAAAATTAGCCAGGCACTGTGGCAGGCGCCCATAGACCCAGCTACTCAGGAGGCTGCAGCAAGACAATTGCTTGATCCTAGGAGTCTGAGGTTGCAGTGAGCTAGGCTGACATCACAGCACTCTAACCTGGGCAACAGAGTAAGACTCTGTCTCAAAATAAATAAAATAAGATAAAATAAAATAAAATAAAACAAAACCACCCAATTATTTTCCACAGTGGCTATACCATTTTATATTCCCACCAGCAATACACAGTGTTCCAATTTCTCTGTATCCTCACCAATGTTTGTTATTTTTTATTTTTTTACAGTAGCCATTCTAACGAGTATGAAGTAGTATCTTCAAAATACTTTTTTAACCAAAGAAGTCTCTCTACCAAATTCAACAGAAACTTTTGTTTTTGTTTGGAAGGCATAGAAAGTAAGAGTTTTCCTAGAGGACGAGTGATGTCCGGCAGACCTGGCTTGAATGGCTGGGTTTTTGCTTCTTCAGCTGCTGAGTGAGAATAAAAATAGGCTGTAAATTGTGGATTTGTTTTGATAACCAAAAGGGACAATATACCTTGAGGGTTTAGTGTAATAATAGGTAAAAAATAATCACTCAAGAAATACAAAGGGTGCATAGCTATCCTTAACTAAATGTGACTTTCTTTCGAACTTGGGTCTGACAAATGACTCCGCTGACTCAGTGACTGTTAATCTATAAACCTTGGTGATTAAGTGACTACTATCAAGTTCTAGTTCCTGGTTAATGATGATCTAGGTCATTCAGATCAACTCTTCCCATGAAAAATACTAGATTCGAGTTAACGACTGAAATTGCCCCTACAAATTGATGAAGGAGTGCAAGGTGAGAACAAGAATAGCTTCCCCCCCCAACTCTGTGAAGGAGCGGTCTTAGTACAAGGATGAGAATAGTCAGCCATTGTCTCCTCATCTGCTTGGTAATAATCACCATTCCCTGTTTGCTTCTTTACCCTGGAGTCATGCATGAAAACATCACTGTTTGGAACCTAGGGGTAGTTTTTGAGATATCTTTCAAGTTCCCCATTCTACTGGTAGACCCACCCAGACAGAGGCACTGTCCACACTCAAGTGTTCTTGGACACCTCACCTAGGGTCCTGCCCTCCAGTACCTGACTCACGCAGACAGCAGCCCATACCAAAGGACTAACAGTGCTGCCCTGAAAGCAGCCAATAAGCTGGTTGTCTTAGATCCTAATTGTCTAATCTTCTGCCCACCACACTGCCTCTAAAAACCCTATCCCAGGCGGCGCCTGTGGTTCAGTGGGTAGGGCGCCATCCCCATATGCTGAGGATGCTGGGTTCGAACCTGGAACTGGCCAAACTGCAAAAAAAAACCCCAAAAACTCTATCCCCCTAATTTTGGGGGAGGCAGATTTAAGAGAATTCTCTCATGTCCCCACTTAGCTTTTTGTGGAATAAATTCTTTCTCTGCTGTAAACCCTGCTGTCCCTGGATATTGGCTTTCTCTTGGGCAGCGGGTAGAATCTACCCCGTAAATGAACCTGGCTGGGCAGCAACACAACCAGCATGTTAAGGTTGTTGAGCATTGTAGAGCTGAGGACAGTAGGATGCACACAGGCTAATTTTTGGTTCTAAGTCAGTACCTAGAGAGGTAAGCAGATTATTAAAGTACCAAAGCCTGCGGTGGCTCACACCTGTCTGTAATCCCCACACTCTGGGAGGCTGAAGCAGGTGAATCACCTGAGTTAAGGCGTTTGTGACCAGCCTGAGCAAGAGCGAGGCCCCGTCTGTTTAAAAAAAAAAAAAAAAAAGGCCAGGCATTGTGGTGGGCGCCTATAGTCCCTGCAAGAGAATCACTTGAGCCCAAGAGTTTGAGGTTGCTGTGAGCTATGACGCCGCAGCACTCTACCGAAGGTGACAAAGTGAAACTGTCTCCAAAAAAAAAAAGTACCCAAACCTTTCGTGCATCCTGAGAATATTTGCAGACACTTCTCACTGCAGCTTTCGTTCCACAAATATGTAAGGCAAAATAGAATAGTCAAGGCTCAGATCTCCCGTAAGGAGGAGGGTCTGACGGTAGACCCTGCCAGTTCTAAACTGGGACCCCAAAAGACTATACCCTCATATGAGGATAAAGGGGTCTACACACAAGCCCCGGCCCTTCCTTACTCCCCAGGTGAGGGCAAGGAAGGCTGTTTGACCCCCGAGCAGAACAGGAGGAACAGTACAAGAAAAAGGAAGAAAATCCTTGAGAAATTGTGGCTTCAGATCTCCCTCAAAGGAAGTGGGTTAAACTTACAACTGACTCCTGCCCAACAACAATGGGGACCAGAAGGCACTAAAGTAAGACTTTCACTGTGCTGAAGAGAATAACTGCCAACCTAGAATTCTCTACCTTTCAAAATGCAGGCAGATACAAAAAAAAAAAAAAGAAAGAAAAAAAACAACAACAAAAAAACAAAATGCAGGCAGAAATAAAGACACGTTCAAGGTGGCGCCTGTGGCTCAAAGGAGTAGAGCGCCGGCCCCATATGTCAGAGGTGGTGGGTTCAAACCCAGCACCGGCCAAAAACTGCAAAAAATAATTTTAAAAAAAACATGTTCAGATAAACACAGCAGAAGAGTTCATCACTAGCAAACCCATTTTTTTTTTCTGACTTGTTCCCCTATTTCTAGGAGTGCTGTGGCAGACAGGCTTCAACTAGCAGCCTTTCTTGGGACTGCTGTGGCTGCACAGAGACCTCTAGCTTGAGGTCACACCTCCTTCCAGGGAGGTCTACATCCAATGACAGATCAAAGTGGGGGCGTACAGCTGCACCCACCTTGACCCAAGTAGGTACATATCTGAAGCCTCATCCCTGCTTCAGCGCTTTTCGTGGGGTTGGTTATGGCCTCTGCTGAGACTGCATGACAGTTCAGCTTCTCAATCTTGCTTCTTTCCTTCCCTCATCACGTCCAGAGTACTCTCTACAAAAGCCCACGGTGTGCTGAGCTCCAGTTCCCAGAGAATCCAAACTACAACTGAGTCACAGTGAGGTACAGAATGAAGAAGTGAAAAGAAGGGAGGAGGGAGGCGGGAGGGAAGGGGAGGGACAGGGAGAGAGGGGAGGAAAGGCACGAGGATGAAACAGAAGACGAGAAACCGTCCAAACGGGAAGATGACACGCCCGCACATCTAAAGACATCTGGGAGAAAGTTACCAGAATTAATAACTGATTGAGCAAATTTGCTGGATATGAAAATCAAGTGCATTTCTATAATCAAAAACAATGAGAAAGTAAACTTTAAATAAGCAAAATTAAACTCAACTGAATTGTTTATGAATATATACATTAATGTTGAAACTGAAAAGAAAAGAAAAAATCATAATTTGGTGTTAAAAAAAAGCCAGACCACTATTTACCTCCAGGAACCATCTAAGGATACAGGGCAGAGAGTTAGGGTGACAGCCTCTGGGCTGCTGTTGGCCTGTGTTGGTTACATGGGTGTTTGCTTTATGTGCCTTTAAACTTCATATTTAAGTTAGTTTTTCTTTTAAGAGACTCCAACTCCTGGGCTTAGGCGATTCTCTTGCCTCAGCCTCCTGAGTAGCTGGGGCTACAGCGCCTGCCAGAATGTCCAGCTTTTTTTTTTGTTGCAGTTTGGCCAGGGCTGGGTTTGAACCCATCACCCTTGGTATATGGGGCTGGCGCCCTACCCACTGAGCCACAGGCACCTCCCCATAATTAAGTTTTGAACAGTTTTGGTATATATGTCATATTTCACAATAGATGGCTATTGACTTGGATTATTTTTGCTTTTTCACTTAATCTTAGAAACATCTTGGCTCCGCACCGGTAGCTCAGAAGTTAGGGGGCCGGCCACATACACTGAGGCTGGCGGGTTCAAACCCAGCATTGTGGTGGGTGTCTGTAGTAGCTACTTGAGGAGGCTGAGGCAAGAGAATCGCTTAAGCCCCAAAGTTTGAGGTTGCTGTGAGATGTGACGCCACAGTACTCTACTGAGGGCAACATAGCAAGACTTCTGTCTCAAAAAAAAAAAGGAAACATCTTGCATCCACTTGGCTCTGATTTGAGAGTGCAGTTATCCAGCGATGACAACAACACATTATTCAAAGCACATCCTTTAATTTTTTTTTTGGTTTGAGACAGAATCTCACTCTATGGCCCTATGTAGAGTGCTGTGGCATCATGATAGCTCACAGTAACCTCAAACTCTTGGGCTCAAGTGATCTTCTTGCCTCAGTTTTCCTATTTTTAACAGAGTTGGGGGTCTCGCTCTTGCTCAGGCTGGACTCAAACTCCTGAGTTCAAGCAATCCACCAGCGTTGGCCTCCCGGAGTGCTAGGATTACAGTTGTCAGCCACTGCTCCTGGCCAAGCACATCCTGCTTGATAATTATCGACTATTAGATGGGATATAAGAGAAAGCAAAAGAGGGGAACATGTCAGGCCATTTCTGAATTTTATCCACTTAGGGTCATTTTATGTTAAACTGAATCTCACAGACCCCAACCAACACAGTATGGTAGAGGGAACATTTAGCCTTTAGAGCCAAAAACCTTTCATATCCTGACTTGGTGTCAACTACTTTGCCTTAACAAGCCTTGATAGTCTCATCTGTAAAATGAACACAATTATATCTTTATCCAAAGGTAATTGATATTAAACATGAGAGGCTTTTGTTTTTATCCCCTCAGGGTAGTTTTTGTGTACAGAAGAAAAATCTTCAAATGCCTGTGTTAATTTTACAATTAACAAACAATTTGTTGAAGCTACAAAATGTATTAGTACCTAGTTATTCTTTAAGCTTTTAAATTTAGATTCCTAATCACATTATTCTATTTATAAGTCTAGCAAATTTTACCATGAAGAAGTCTTTGAAAAAGGCTTAGGTCATATTTATTAATATAAATTAAATTAAATTCCTTTAACATGGCACAAGACTCATTTAAATTTGATACATTAAACTTAATGCTTTCAAGTTCCTTTTAGTAATTTAATTGTCTGACTTAACAAATAAAATATTCCCATCTATTTAAATAACTTTTAAATCTAATAAATTAAAGTTTTAAATATGTTGAGCCTTATGTTCTCATGAATGTTCCAACACTGCATATAAACTTGGTAAGATTTTAACTTAAAATAACAAATGTAATTCAATTATCCAATTTCACATTTTAACTGTAGTCACCAGGCCAACATATTGCTCTAAAAGATCACATTCTCTCTTAAACATAACAAATACTTGAAATACCAAATGTGTACAAATGACCTAAGATAAAAATAATACCATGGGTTTGATACTCTTAAGTATTTCTAAATTTAATTGTAAATCCTTAGGTGGAAAAATACCTCTCCAACAAGGGAAGTATTTTTTTTTTTTAACAGACAGAGACTCACTGTATCACCCTTGGTAGAGTGCCGTAGCATCACAGCTTACAGAAACCTCCAACTCCTGGGCTTAGGTGATTCTCTTGCCTCAGCCTCCCAAGTAGCTGGGACTACAGGCGCCCCCCACAACGCCCGGCTAGTTTTCTGTTTTGTAGTTCGGCCGAGGCTGGGTTTGAACCCGCCACCTTCGGTATATGGGGCCGGCAACCTATTCAATGAGCCACAGGTGCTGCCCAACAAGGGAATAATTATCACCCCATACATTTACCTGGGCTAAATTCTCATAACATTTGGTGTTTGCCTTCTCAGCTTGATATGGTCTCTTTAGAGCCAGAGGTAGTGTCCAGGACACACGTGAATCCTTGTTTACAACCCTGAGAGAGCACACTTAATCCTGTCTGGTTGCTGAATAGGGTTCATAACTCCAAGGGAAGATTAGAAGTCCACGTTCCTGGATATGAAGAATCTATGGAGCTGTCTAGTAGAATCAAGTGTCTCTAGGAGCAAAATAGATGCATATTCAAGAAGGGAATTGCTGATTTCAAAAGATATTAAGAAAGGGAGCAGAAAAGAAAGAGAGACCCAGTGTTAGAGAGATATTAAGAACGAATGTGCTGGCCAGCACAATGGTTCACTCCTATAATCCTAGCACTCTGGGAGGCTGAGTCAGGTGAATTGCTTGAGCTCAGGAGTTCAAGACCAGCCTATGCAAGAGCAAGTCCTCATCTCTAAAAATAGCCAGGCGTTGTGGTGGGCACCCGTAGTCCCAGCTCCTCGGGAGGCTGAGGCATGAGGGTCCCTTGAACCCGGAGTTTGAGGTTGCTGTGAACTATGATACCACAGCACTCTACGAAGGGTGATAAAGTAAAAATGTCTCAAAAACAAGAAAAAAGAATGAATGTGCCACCCCAGTGAAAACTCACAATTGAGTGCCCATTTTCCAGGTCTAGGAGCCAGTTCTCATATCTAGAACCCGCTGAAGAAAGACCGTGTCGCCATAAGGAAGACCTTGCAGCACCAAGGCGAGGGTATACAGCACTGAAGCCCCAGGCCTTGTCCAAAGGGACCTAAAGCCATTTACTTAGGGAACAAAACACGGGTAAAAATGGGGATACCCAGATCTTTCAAGGTGTATTGAACACCAGCTCTGACCTGACGCTGACCCAAGGTCCATCCTAACCCTCATCCTCACCCCTGCAGCAGGAGTTCCAGGGGTCAAGTGTACCACACAGTGAGGCCAGTGGATCCACAGATCCACTTGCTGCTCATTTCCCTACTTCCTGGAGGCAGTTAACTCAAAGAATGTACAGTAACTAGGCAAACATTAGGAAAACAAGTATGAGAGTGAATAAGAAATAAAGATGAAATAAGAATCTTATGTTTTTAAAAAAGATAAAACTAAGAGGCTACAATGACTCGGTGCCTGTAGCTTAAGTGGCTCAGGTGCCAGCCACATATACCAGAGCTGGCGGGTTCAAATCAAGCCCGGGCCTGCTGAACAGCAATGACAACTATAACCAAAAAATAGCCAGGCGTTGGGCGCCTGTAGTCCCAGCTACTTGGGAGGCTGAGGCAAGAGAACTGCTTAAGCCCAGGAGTTGGAGGTTGCTATGAGCTGTGATGCCACAGTCAGGGAGACAGTTAGAGGCTCTGCCTCAAAAAAACAAACAAATAAAACAACCTAAAAGGCTATAAAACTAGGCTTGACATGAGTACAGTGGCTCATGTGAAGTGAACAGCTTGAGGTCAGGAGTTGGAGACCAGCCTGAGCAACATAGAGAGAATTTGTCTCTCAAAAAGTAAAAAAAAATTAGCTGGTGTGGGGATGTGCCCCTGTAGCCTGAGCTACTCAGGAAATGAGGAAGGAGGATCACTTGGGCCAGGAGTCCGAGGTTGCAGTGAGCTATGGTGATGCCGCTGTAACCTGGCAACATAGGAAGACCCAAAAAACTCCCCAAATCCTCTGAAGATTAGAAGCCTAAACAACAATGATATGAGTGTGGAAAGGATGTTTAATGGATAAGGCTTGGTAAAGATGCATTGTATTTTTTAGGTGAATAAAAATAGTGAGTATTTTGGGGTGGTTATGAGATGTATGCATGAGTGAAAAAATTTTTAAATGATGGTATATCTCAATTTTTATCTTAATTACGTAATTTTAATGATGAAATATAAGAAATAAAATTTTCATATGGTCCCAAACTCAAAACGATACAAAAAATCTCACCTTCCTTCTCCAGTCCCTAATAATCCTTATGTAGACTATCTTACAGGTGACTCTTTCTTTCTTTCCTTCCTTCCTTCCTTCCTTCCTTCCCTCCCTCCCTCCCTCCCTCCCTCCCTCCCCTTCCCTTCCTTCTTTCTTTCTTTCTTTCTTTTTTGACAGAGTCTCACTATGTTGCCCTCAGTAGAGTGCCGTGGCCTCACAGCTCACAGCAACCTCAAACTCTTGGGCTTAAGTGATTCTCTTGCCTCAGCCTCCCAAGTAGCCAGGACTACAGGCATCTGCCACAACGCCCAGCTAATTTTTTGTTATAGTTGTCTTTGTTGTTTAGCGGGCCCAAGCCAGGTTCGAACCTGCCAGCCCCACTCTATGTGGCTGGCTCCCTAAACTCTATGAGTGTTGGGTGCCGAGGCAGGTGACTGTTTCTTGTTCGGTATAGTTTCATTTTAATATAACTGCACTGCATTATTATCTGTATTAAAAGACAATCTATTTAGATCTGTTGTTATTACTGATCTATATTGTATTTTTAATACTGTCTTATTTTGCCTTTCTATTAATTACCCTTTTTCTTTTCATGAATATATAAAATATGAACACGTATTCTTATGTTTGCTTCGTTATTTCTCAAAAATAACATAATACACAGACTGTTTTGCATCTCCCTTTTTTCCCCTCCTTTCCGTGTTTAAAAAATTTATTTTTCAACATGCATAAAATGAATACTTTATTCAACAGGTTTTGCGAAATATAGGAGTCTTTTTCATCTTTACGCTATCCTTAATTACATGTTTCTTGTTTGTGTTTAAAAATTTTAAGAACAGCCTGGGCAATATAACGATACCTCATCTCTATAAAATAAATTTAAAATAAATTTAACCATGCATGGTGGCCCTCCTAGCTACTTTGCTTGAGCCCAGGAATTTGAGACTATGGTGAGCTATGATTGTGCCACTGTACCCCAGCCTGGATGACAGAGTAAGACCCTGCCTCTAAATAAATATATTAATACCGAGGGCGACAGAGTGAGACTCTGTCTCCAAAAAAAAAAAAAAAAAAAGTGTACTCTTTTTTTTTTTTTTTTAAGACAGAGCCTCAAGCTACCGTCCTGGGAAGAGTGCCGCTGCATCATAGCTTACAGCAACCTCCAACTCCTGGGCTCAAGTGATTCTCCTGCCATTAATTTACTAATTAATTCAATTTTAAAAGTAAGTACCAAAGTGATATAGTCTATAACTTCCACACGAACAAACAAACAAAAGTTGTTAGTAATAAGTCTAAGAAAATGTTCAGTCTGAAAGAAAAAAAAAATCAGGGAGAGGTACGAAGAAAAAGGCCAAAAACAAAAATCATAAAATAAGGCAGTAAAAAAAAAGAACTTGAAACAGAGTAGTCACAATATATCAAAGTAGATTAAATAATGTATTAAAAGAAAAAGATGATCAGGTTGGATAAAAATAAAACAAAGAAAGCTATACCATACTTTCTAGAAACAATTCTTAAAGTATATAAAAGGTTAAAAATAAAGAAATGATGAAAGATAGACTAATTTTCTATATGAAAGATATAGTTAACATATTATTTACTAACTAGTAAGGTATACTATACAAATGAAAAGAAAAATGACCAAAAAACATCAGATTAAATAGAATATTAAGCCAAAGGCTTTGTAGAGGAAAAAGTGACAGAAATAGAGGAATACTGCATAAAAATAGCAGAAATAATTATTTAGACACACTCACATTATTCATCAATTTGTAAAGCCTGACAAAATAGCTTAAAATATGTAAAATAATAACTACCAGAATTATAGTGTGAAATTAAAATTCCTAACCAAAGTGATAAATTTTAATATATTTGTCAGAAAATAAACTTGAAAGGTAAAATAAGTAAGGCTAGAAAAGTTTGAACCTAACAAAAATGATGCATCCTTTCCAAGTAGACTGGGACAATTTATAAATATTGATCAAGTATTAGGTCATAAAGAAAATTTCAACAAAATTTGAAGAAATCATACAATAGAAACTCACATTTCTATAAATATTACAAGATTAACAATAAAAAGATAACCATTTTAAAAACTGATATGTTGGTAACTTAAAAGTGTACTTTTTTTTGAGACAGAGTTTCACTTTGTTGCCCTTGGTAGAGTGCTGTGAAGTCACAGCTCACAGCAACCTCCAGCTCGTGGGCTAGGGCGATTCTATTGCTTCAGCTCCCCAGTTGCTGAGACTACAGGCACCCACCACAACATCTGGCTATTTTTTTGTTGCAGTTGCCACTGCTGTTTTAGCTGGCCAGGGCTGGGTTCTAACCCATCACCCTTGGCATACGGGGCTGGCACCCTACCTACTGAGCCACAGGTGCTGCCCAAAAGTGTACTCCTAATTGTGGCTGGTGCCTATAGTCCCAGAGAATAGCTTAAGCCCAAGAGTTGCAGGTTGCTGTGAGCTGTGATGCTACAGCACTCTACCGAGGGTGACATAGTGAGACTCTGTCTCAAAAAGAAAAAAGTGTACTCTTTTTTTTTTGAGACAGATCCTCAAGCTATTGTCCTGGGAAGAGTGCCGCGGCATCATAGCTTACAGCAACCTCCAACTCCTGGGCTCAACCGATTCTCCTGCCTCCACCTCCCAAGCAGCTGGGACCACAGGCGTCCACCACAACATCCAGCCATCTTTTGGTTGCAACCGTCATTGTTGTTTGGCGCCTGGGCTGGATTCAAACCTGCCAGCTCGGGTGTATGTGGCCAGCACCTTAGCCACTTGAGCCACAGGCGCCAAGCCAAAAAAGTGTACTCTTAAGTTACTTATACATTAAGGAAAAAATCATAATGAAAATTAGAAATAGAATTAAGCAATAAATTATTCTTAATAACTGATAATCTAATAAGTAATAACTTTTTAATAGATAAAGGTAAAATCATGACTGTCATGGAAATATGGTCCAAGATTTTATTTAACTCATTAAGTAATGTGGTAAGCACTAACATATCATAAAAGTCCGAAAGAGAATTCAAAGACTGACATATGTACAGGTAAAAGGAAATACTGAGATGAATTTACAAATGGATGCAAAACAGGTCTATTTTCAGGGCAATAATCAATTGCATTCCACTGGACACAATGTATTTGTATGACTATGGAAAAGAATAACTTATATTGCTATTAGTTTTTTTACAAATAAAAATAGTTTTAAAACAATAAAGGAGATAACCCAGAAGGGAATAACAGACGGATACTTCATAATCCATTTTATTGGCACTGTTCATTTCTAAGTCTTTTTCAATTTTTTTGGCAAAAGAAAACATCACAAATCAAAACTTAAGGGATTCAACTGAAAAAGAAAAATGAGATAAACTTTCAGCTTCCAAGATAGCTTCATAATACAAGAACAAAAATAAACGAGTTAAGATTTCAATGCAGGAAGTGAAAGCTCATATATAGGCTCTGCAGGCTCACCATAAACCACTATACACTGCTTATTAGGGCGAAGCACTGACTTGGCCCATCGCTGTGAAAAAATCAGGGAGAAAAGAGGAAGACAGATTTAAATCTAAAGCATATCATCCTCTACCGGTCTGGAAAGAGGAGATGGAGCAAGCAATTCCTAATTGTTCTGATTCGCAGATGCTATTCTCTGATTTTATTGTGTGTCTAACTAGGCACAAGAAGCTCTCTCCCTGGTAGCTTTCTTGAGTAGCTCTCCCACAGGTTGTTTTTGATAGGCAACAGTAATCTCTAAAGAATTGAATGTATTTTCTCCCCCCCCCCTCCTTTTTTATTGTGGTAAAATACACTACTATGATTTGCATGTTTCTGTCCCTTCAAAACTCATGTTGAATATCTGCAACGTAGCGGTCTTGAGAGGTGGGGCCTTTAGAAGGTGATTAGGTCATGAGGGCTCTGCCCTCACAAATGGCATTTGTGCCCTTATAAAAAATCTTGCAGGATTCTCTTTGTCCTTTTTTCCTCTTCCTCCACAAAGGACACACACAAGGCACCATCTGTGAGGAACAGGTCCTCACTAGACACCACATCTGCCAGCACCTTGATCTTGGACTTCATAAGCTCCAGAACTATAAAAACTACAGTTCTGTTATTTATAAATTTCCCAGTCTATGGTATTTTCTTACAGCAGCCTGAATAGACTAAGATATATACATAAAAATTACAATCTTGACCATTTTTAAGTATACGGTGCAGTGGTATTAAGTATATTCATCATGTTCTGTGACTATCACCACCATCCATCTCCAGAATTTAACTACTCTAAATGCTTCATATAAGCAGAATCACACAGTGTTTGTCTTTTTGTGACTGGCTTTTTTCACTTAGCATTACAGCCTCAAGATTCATCCATGCTGTAGCATATGCAGAATTTAATTATTTGGCTCGGCGCCTGTGGCTCAACGGGCTAAGGCGCCAGCCACATACACCTGAGCTGGCAGGTTCGATTCCAGCCCGGGCCTGCCAAACAATGACGGCTGCAACCCAAAAATGGCCAGGCATTGTGGGGGGCGCCTGTAGTCCCAGCTACTTGGGAGGCGGAGGCAAGAGACTCGCTTGAGCCCAGGAATTGGAGGTTGCTGTGAGCTGTGATGCCACAGCACTCTACCCAGGGTGACAGCTTGAGGCTCTGTCTCTGTCTCAAAAAAAAAAAAAAAAGACTTGGTGCCTGTGGCTCAATGGGCTAAGGCGTCAGCCACATACACCTGAGCTGGCGGGTTCAAATCCAGCCTGGGCCCGCCAAACAACAATGACGGCTGCAACCAAAAAATGGCCGGGTGTTGTGGCAGGCGCCTGTAGTCCCAGCTACTTGGGAGGCGGAGGCAAGACACTCTCTTTAGCCCAGGAATTGGAGGCTGCTGTGAGCTGTGATGCCACGGCACTGTATCCCGGTTGACCGATTGAGGCGCGGTCAAAAAAAAAAAAAAAAAAAATGGGAGGAGGGTTGGGCAGTGCCTATGGCTCAGTGAGTAGGGCTGCGGCCCCATATACCAAAGATCGTGGATTCAAACCTGGCCCCGGCCAAACTGCAACAACAACAAAAAAAAATAGCCGGCATTGTGGCAGGTGCCTGTAGTCCCAGCTACTCCAGAGGCTGAGGCAAGTGAATTGCCTAAGCCCAAGAGCTGGAGGTTGCTGTGAGTTGTGATGCCACAGCACTCTACCGAGGACAATAAAGTGAGACTCTGTCTCCATTAAATAAAACAAAAAGAATGGGAGGGAGTGTGGAGGAGGGGATGGGACAG
>CAUYRH010032233.1:0-113505 GCA_963574655.1 Perodicticus potto | reverse complement strand
CTCCTCCCCTCCGCGAATTGCTACTCTCGTCCCCTGTCCCGACCCCCTCTCCTCCCCTCCCCCGTGCTGCTCTCCTCCCCATTCCCCATTCCCGCCGTCCTCCCCTCCCCTGTCCCACTCTCTTCCCCTCTCCCTCTCTTTCCAAGTTTTTATCACGAAACATATTTCCGGGTCATTTTACTCATGTTACAGGACTATATTTATACATGGGTCACTCTGAATGTTTTGAGACAGACTGTGTTTTGGGTCCATATTTCACCTCCAAGAAACGCAGGTGGCAGCGCCCTTTCTGATTTTCACTGGTGCAAGTTTGACCTTGCTCAGCTTATCTGGGCTGCTGGGAGGGCTCCCCTGGTTTCTGTTCACGCGGAATATATGATTTTTATGTATCTCAAGCTTTGTAACAGCCACGTCTTTCCTCATCAGCAGAGTTTATAAAGTACCCTGTGCTAGGCGTCTGTTTCAGTCAACTGGAAGGACAAAGGCCTGAGGCCAGTCTTTGCCCTGGGGTTGGTCTGATGTTTGGTTTTGTTTTCTTTTGTCTGGATTTCACCTGCAGAAGATCTGGTTGGTCACTCTTCAGTTTATGGCTGAATAAAGGTCTGTCCCCATCTCTGCCTTTTTTAATGTGGTCACTCCTCTCTGCTCACACTCTGCCAAACCTTCACAATATTTTTTTCCCCTAATAGACTAATGCGATCTGATGTACGCATGTAGAATTGAGGTCTGCACGCTGTTTCACGTGCCTACTTCGTTTTGGGCTGTGGCAGGTGCCTCCCAGGGTCCCCTGCTCTCATCACACCTACATGGCCCATCTCTTCACGGGATGGAGGATTTCTGATTAATTTCTTCTCAGTTTTAGATACTGCAAATCACTTTCTCAATCTGCCATCTGCCTATTAACTCTGATGATGGTGCCCTTTACTGAAGGTAATTTATTACTTTTATATAACCAGATTAATGCAATTTTGTCTCAAGGTTTATGCTTTAGATATTTTGCTTAAAATGTGTCATCTATTCAAATTTCAGGAAACAGTCTTCTACATTTTTATGTTAACAACAAAGCTGTATATTCCACAAATCATTTCATAGTCTAGTTAAGTT
Organism: Perodicticus potto; assembly: GCA_963574655.1. Classification (NCBI taxonomy): domain Eukaryota; kingdom Metazoa; phylum Chordata; class Mammalia; order Primates; family Lorisidae; genus Perodicticus; species Perodicticus potto. The sequence continues at coordinate 112,401 of CAUYRH010032233.1, read as the reverse complement.
CCACCTTTTTATATGTATGTATATGATTCATGTGCAATTTCTCATGTTAAACAATTCATTCTTTCACTGATTGTTTATGTCACTAACTTTTGTTTATTATTTTGTTGCTACTATAATTTATCAAAATATAAAATAGTTTAAAAGGTAGATAAGGATCAACATTATTTTCCATTTTTCAAAGCAATATAGAGATATTAAGATATTGGACAATAGATCAGACTTTTTATTTTCTAATGGACAAAATCTCAAGAACTTATGATAGGCGAAAGTATGTCAGTGATTGTACCGAAAACTACATTAACAACTAGTGGCTTTTTATAGAGGATGGATAAAAAGAAGATGAACAGTGACTCATTAAAATGTGTTTATGAGTCATATTAATCTTTTCAAATAACATGTTATGTGGGAAAGATGCATTTAGGGAGTCTCATACTTATTACCAAGAGGATGGCCAGTTTGATAAAAATCATACTATTTTGTAATATTTTTAATATAATTTTGTATAATTTTTATCTTTTTCATGAGATGTATGTTACTTTCACACAGAAGCAGATGTTATATATATTCATAAATATATATTTTATTTATTTTTATTTTTTATTTTTACTTATACAGGTGTTTATTAGGTTTCTACTTTTTGCCTTCACAGAATTAAAAAAGCTTAAAATTTAATAATGATGTCATATTTTTAATGGTAGTTGAATCCAGGTATTTTTATTGAATGTGAGACACCTCTGGGTACCCCTGCTGGGCACTTGCATATGTGACCTACAATGGCTCTGGGGGGCCCTCAGAAGGTCAGCAGAAATTGAGATGGCCTGCAGATGGCTTTGACCTTTCTGGGCAAGCTCTCAAATGAAAATATTTGTTTAAGTTTGTGTCCTTTCACTGAATATTTTCCCTTTTTCTATTCTCAATTGTCCCAACATTACTTTCTGTCACACTTTTGGGGCCCATCCTTCCCCTCACTTGAAGATCTTTCCCGTATTGCGTCCGTGGCAGCCGTTCACTCCGGCACTTGCCGTCTTTGCTCTCTCTCCCTCTCCTCAATTACTGCTGCTCGATAGATATTCTTAGATTTAAGAAGAAAAAAGACAACAGCAGCCCGTTCATGGAAGCAATTTAGATTCTGTCACATCTCAACAGACATGGGATGTGCAATCTGCCTCATAAAAACAATTGGTAGTATTCCTTGAAAAGTTACAAGGTGAACTAAAAATAACAACTCAATATTATGGGGTGAGGGGAGAAAGAGAGTGGAAGAGAGAAAAAGAGAGAGAAGGTGCTTGAGCAGGGGTGAGGCTGCTTCCTCGGAAGAGCTCTTGAGCACAACTTCCCGCTGTGTCCTTCCATACTCTTCATATCTGAAAGATAACTTGACCAATTATAAAATCCTTGGCTCTTAGTTCTTTCCCAGAATGCTTTTGGAAATGTTAACTGTCATTATGTTCTGATGTTCACCATGCAAAAAATATTTCATCCTGACTTCATTCCTTTGTACATAAAGTGGTCTTTTTGCTAGGAGGCCTGGCTGAGGAGAGAATCCCACAGAAATTTTTTATAATTTGTGAGTTTCTTTTCTGAGCTATGCTTTTGTATTTGTAAATGCTTGTTTTTTTTTAATATTTAATTTTCCTTGGAGTATTTTGTGGTCACTTCCCTCTGTTCATAGTTCATACTTTGGAAACTGTCCTTATTAAGCAGTTGATAAATCCATTCTTAATTTTTAACCTCTTTTCATGATAACTTGCACAAATCTCTTCTGTAAGTGTTTAACATTTTTAAGTGGCATTCTTAGATGTTGCTTGGACAGAAATCACAAGCATTTCTATGGCCCTGGTCAGGTACTTGGGCTAATTATTACATTTTCTCTTTTTAAAATATTCATTCTTTTGGTTCAGGAAGACCATGAGGAGGGCTTTGGGATGTCTAGTGATGCTTTTGTTTCTATGTGACTCTTAATCTCCATCACTTTCTTTCTTCCCTCCCTTCATTTCCAAGACCCTGAGGGGCACCTCCTCCTTCAGGCCGCTGCTTCTTACTCTAGAACCCTCCTCTGTGGGACTGCCCCGCTGGCCCAGCGTGCTTCTGAGCCCCTTCCTTTGACTTTGCCCTTCTGAGCGCTCTGACCTTTGACGTCTTGGGTCTTTTCTTAACGTAATCTCATTCAAATTGGGACGTGTTCTACCTTGTCTTGCATGATTTTATCTATCCCACCACCATTAAGAAGCAGCTCCATTTCCTTTTTATCAGTGTCTTCTCTGCCTGATTTTCTACTCTTTCATGCAGTATGGAGCTGGCCCTCCTTGCTTGCCTGAGTATTTCCAGGCTGAATTACAGTTGAGGTTGGGAGTATTTCTGTCCCTATGTACACGGGCATGTTCAGTTCTTGGGTTATGAATGGCTAAATGTGCTCTAATTTTTGAGCTGTATAATTTCTGGGGATGTCTATACAGACATTAAATTTTTCCACTCTTACTTTTCTATGGTAATAACCTGCTCTAAGTCCCTCTATTAATAAATATCACAAATGGAAACAATTTTTTTCCTTAAATGAGAGTTTTATACTGTAAGTGATATCCATAATGCCATGTGGGTTTTCCTATTAAATGTGTTTTTAACCAGGATACTTAAGACATCTGATGTTGTTCATAGTGTTTCTATAGCAAACATTTGTGGGACCGCATTTCCAAACAAAATTCACATATTTAAATATCACAGCCTTTGTAAATTGTAAAAGGCAAACAAATTTTTTTTTGAACACTTATTTAACTTGTAACCTAGAAAAGCCATCGTTGGCCTAAGCCACTGGCAAAAGTGTTACACATTGCCTGAAACCCTAGTTCTTGAACTACACTGTGAAGAGGAAGCCAACAATTGAGGAAATTATTTAAAAACGTGCACTTCCCTGCTAGATCTGTAGAGAAATTCAGACAGAGCAGTCGGTGTGTCGAGCCCCACAGTTCTTCAGCTGTCACAGTTGAAGATCTTTATAAGATCACAGGTCATCGTAGTTGAGAAATACTATCTTATACCTTTTTTTTTTTTTTACATTTTTGTAACTTTCTTTCACTGAACCAATTATTATTCATAACCACAGAATATATTATCATTATTATACTTGAAACTGTAGCCATCTATTCCCCCGGACAGACATTCCATGAAGGGCTATGTCTGCCCGCGCCCACCCAGTGATACGTTTAGTACTCGGTACACTTATTTGGTATTTACTCAGCACACTTATTTGGTATTGTAGTAGCCAGTAACTATTTGTTGAACATATGAATGATTAAAAATGACAAAACAACCAAATAAAAACTCTAGATAATTGATTTTAAATTATTAAAATCAAGATCGGATGATTGAAATTTTCATGTAATATACAAAGTACTCTATCTATTTTCATCTGTATTTCTTCTTTTTTCTTTATTTCTCTCTTTTTTTTTTTTCTTTTTTTGGAGAGACAGAGTCACTTTATCGCCCTCAGTAGAGTACTGTAGCATTACAGCTCACGGCAATCTCCAGCTCGGCAATCTCCAGCTCTTGGGCTTAGGGTATTCTCTTGTCTCAGCCTCCTGAGTAGCTGGGACCACAGGCACCCACCACAACACCTAGCTATTTTTTGTTGCAGTTTGGCAGGGGCCAGGTTTGAACCTGCCACCCTCGGTATGTGGGGCAGGTGCCATACCCACTGAGCTACAGGTGCTAACCCATCTTTATTTCTTATGCCATCAATTCTAGGTAATTGAGTTGGCAAACTGCCTGTAAACAGTACCAAATACAACATTAGAACACACAAACAATTACTTTAAGGAGTATTTTATACATCATGTAAACTTCTTCATTTTAATTATGAGAAAAATAAAGGCTGGAAGTATTAACCCCCGCCCCCAACACCCTTCCTTTCCCACCCACTGGCCAATTCAGGCTCTGTGATGGCCAGGCCCCAGTCTCTTTCTGTGATGACTTGATGCCACTCTAGAGGGAGCTTCTTCTGGATAAAATAAATTTAAGTTAATTAAACTAATTAGGGTGGCAACTGTGGCTCAGTCATTAAGGTGCTGGCCCCATATACCAAGGGTGGCAGGTTTAAACCCAGCCCCTGCCGAACTACAACAAAAAATAGCCGGGCCTTATGGTGGGCACCTGTAGTCCCAGCTACTCGGGAGGCTGAGGCAGGAGAGTCGCCTAAGTCCAGGAGTTGGAGGTTGCTGTGAGCTGTGACGCAACAGCACTCTACTGTGGGAGACAAAGTGAGACTCTGTCTCTACAAAAAAAAAAAAAAAAATAAACTAATTAACTAATTAAGTCACTGGTTTTCTTCTCTGACCTTTTAATTTCCATCTTGATTTTTTTTTAATTGACATGTAATAATCACATATATTAATGGGCTACACAGTGATCTTTCCATACATACAATGTGTAGTGATTGGATCAGAGTAACTGGCATATTCATGATCTAAAACATTTATCATTGCTTTGTGTTGGGGATATTCAATGCCCTCCTTCTACCTGTGTGAAACTCTAGCCATCCTACCGTGTGTAGAACACTGGGACTTACTCCCACGGTCTTGCCGTAATATCTTATTGTTATAGATGATCCCCTCAAGGCCTGTGCTCAATGGATCTTAAATGTTCTTTCCACATAATTTATTGACAATAACCTTTACTTCTAGCAGATAAATACTGATTAGCTCTTCTGTTCAAATTCAAAAAATGGTGCTAATAGTCTATGCATTGTGAATGGCTATTATTTAGTATAAAATTTTATATTTTCCATATCTATTTTTGATCAGCTGCTAGGTTTAGCAGCTTTACTGAATGCTTTACAAACATCACTCCATTTATTCCTCAGTATAGGTCTGCAGTGAATACATAATCACCTGCAATGTATGGATGAAGGCATTGAAATTCAGGTAGCAGGTCTATTAAGATTCTGCGAACTGGCATTTGTACATTCATTAACTCCAGAACTTGGAAAGTGTCCCTCTTAGAGTTATATTACACAAATGAAAACACGTTTGGCACGAAAGCAAGCAAAGAAGCTAAGCTTCAGGTAAAAGAGTCACAACTAACTTCCTTTTCTTTATTCTCATTATTTACTGAGAATTTTTTGGCTTGTTCAAGTCTCAAATTTTATGCTCCAGTTTTGCCTGGTTGTGGGACTGTGTTGACGCATCATCTATTTAGGCATCGTGAGTTTCTTATATTCATAGTTTCATTTTTGGAAGCCACAACTGGAACAGGTGTTTCAAGACAGCAGTTCTTATCAAGTAGCCCTGCCTTTGATTTGATTAGAGCCCAAGTGCCTTCCTCTTTTTCAGATATTATTTACCAGGTCCCTTTCTCAATTTTAGGTACTACCAAATTAAAAAAAAAAAAAAGAGCAAAACAAAACAAAAAAAAACAACAAAAATACATAATAACCCTCACTGTCTAGTTCCAGTGTGTAGCATATACATAAAATATTCAGCCTATAAGACATTTTAATATTTTAGCCAACATCAACAACTTTTAATAAAATATCTTTTCTATAATACTATAACATTTCAAAAACCATGGAAATCTATGTTCTCCTTTTTCCATAAAATTAATTGGTATATTATCTCCTTCCCATTTAAGAATATGGCTTTTTCAATGGACCTGCTTTCCTTGAGGACTCTTTAAGACATAGAAGAAACTTATTTTAACCTTGTGCAACCCAGAACTCCCAAGCACCACTGAATTGAACATAATTAATTGTTCTTTGTCCCTCTCTTGGTCTACTAAATTTGTCTCTCCTTTCTACTCAGTCCTAATCAATGAGAACAAGTAACATACGTACGTCCTCACGGGGCAACACAGCTCGAGAGGTTTATAACTAGCTCATGCTTCCTTATAATTTGGTGCTGGCTAAGCATTGCTCAGCTGCATCTGAGTCTCCAGGATGTGGGGCTAGGCCAGCTGAACACTGTGAAATGAAGAAGGAGAAGCTCCGTTGCTTCCATTGATTGCATTTTTGATATAAAAATCACAGTCGCTGTTCCACTTTTTCTCTAGATACAAGTACCTCCCAGAATATCTGGAGAAAATTCAAGAACTGCCGTTGGTGGCAGTGTTTTTCTGTGTCCAGGTGTTTCTATCCCAGAAAGGATAATACACCACGGCCTTCCCTCCCTTTCCCAGATCCAAGGTTGAGAATCGTGGTATCTGTTTGCTTCTACATGGGTCATTATGAAAGTTCTGAGATATACAAATATTAAGAAATGCAAAATCCAGGAGAACAGAGATAAATGGAGCCCTCCCAGCTACCATCATAAGCTGAGGAAGGTAAAGCCTGCTCGGTGAAGTCAGGAAGGACACCATCAACTGTGTTTCTGGGAAGTGAAGTCCTGGGCCCTAACGCAGTCTGTTTCAAAACTGTGACCCAGCTATCCCGCTGAGCAGCCACCGAGATCTAGGGTCCCTCCCGTGTGGCTCTGTCTTCCATGAACCTCCCCCTTACAGGGGGTTTTATACCCGTGACCAAGGGCCAAATAATCCCCATGCAACGTAGAAAAGTTACATTGAATCAGCGTAATGTCTGCAGTTTCCACAGAGGACTTTCCTACCCATACCTCCCATCCTAGGAGACGCTGGAGTTACTATATTTATTATATATTATATATATATAATTATTATATGTATATTAGGGGTAGAGGAGTGTGGGGGTGTGAACTTTCAAATATAGACAAACATGTAGAAACAAGCCAGTGTTTTCAAATTCTGGATCTAAAAAGCAGCCAAGAGAAGGTCAATGGTTGGTATGTCAGAAAGCAGATGACTTTGAGATTGTGATTGACTGTAGGCAAATAACATAAAATGATGATTTTTCTCTGACAACAGACTTAATTCTGCTTCATGGTTTTAAGTGCGTGTAGCCCATCTAGCCTTTACTTAGAACACAGAAAGCTGGAGGAACATCATTTCCATCCTGATTACAAACACTGCAGGAATGTGCTGGATAACCTACAAGCCACAGTTTTCTCCAATTTTCTGGATCTAAAAAGCAGCCAAGAGAAGGTGACGGGGAGAGGACAGCAGCAGCCCAGGAGACAGCAGACCCTCTACGGCCGTCACTCCCACCCATCCTGTGGTGCAACAGGCAAATGCTGGTCCAGAATGCACCACAAATCCGGGCTTTGCACTGATGCCTACTGCAGCTGAAGTAGGAGAAGAGGGAGAAAGAGAGAAAAAGGGAAGGGGCGGGGGAAGGCAGGGAAGAAGAAGGAGAAGGAATCCACGTTGGAGAAAGATAGACAAGTGTCCAAGTTATAGACATTAGACATCCCAGTGCCCAGAATCCACCAAGGACAAGGCAGCCCCTTTGCCTAAATCTGTGGTAAACCTCAACATTTCTTAGAATAACAAAGCTTTTCCCCGTCTCTGTGGGGTTTTTTGTTGTTGTTGTTGTTTTAACAAAAAGTCATAGAAAAGCATCTCTTTGAAAGTGTGTCCCTGGCTCAACCGGTAATATACCATCTGTACACTCAAGATATCACCAAATACAGGGAATGATACATATTTTAAAAATGTATGCAAATCAACCACATTGGAGTGAAGACATAACGTCTCCCTCTGAGCACTGGAAAGTCATTTTGGAGAGGAATGACACTGGACATTGGACTGAAAGAAAACGAGGACTTGTTAGAGGCAGATACAAGGATCAAACAAGAAACCCAGGCCTAGTTTTCAGACAGAAATACTAAAGGGTGATTAACACATGATGAGCGGCCCACTTTGGCTAATGTATAAAAGGAGTTTAAATTCACTTGGCAAAGTCCCATGCAACTCTCACTGCAGTCTCGTGAGGCTCTGGGACCCAACTAACAGAGCGTGAAATAAACTGGGTGCCTTCCACAAGAACAGTGATATGCTGCTTCAAAAGTAGTAGTCAATTTTTTGAATATATTCTTTTCCATCTGAATTATAATTAGGAAAACCCATACAGTCTAGACCTTGATGTCTAGAGAGCAGAATCCTCACCAGAGGTGTCAGACCAACTTATACTAATTCAGTATCTTTAACATGAAGTTCTATATAGCAGCTTCCTACACTCTCCATGTGATGACATTGGCCACCTTTCCCCCCCAAGATTCTCATTGTTACATAATTATTGATGTTATTAGCTCCCCCTAAAAAACCTGACAAGATTTGAAATTGAAAACAATAGTACCAAGTGTGTCTGAGATGTACCCAAACAAGCGAACAGAACAGAAGATTATGGATTCATACCGAAATAAAAACCATAAAACTGGAGGAAACAGAATTAAGCAACCCAGGTATGTATAAAGTTAATGTTTATTCAAACCTCTAGGAAGAGAATTCTCTCTGAAAAGCCAACAAAGGAGCATTATAAGGAGAGCGGTGATGTGTGATACCTGGAAGGTACCCAGAGGTGTTAGGGTTCTCCTATGAACCAGTAAGATATTGCGTATATATCTTGATTGTGGGTGTGTGTGTGCTTGCGCACACACCCCATGAGAATTGGCTCACCTGGCTATGGAGGCCCAGAAGTCCCACAATCTGCTGTCCTCAAGCCACATAGAGAACCAGGGAAGCAGAGCTGCAATTCAACCTGAGTCCAAAAGCCTAAGGACAGGGGTGGGAGATGCTGGTTTAAGTCTCAACATGGAGAAAGGAGAAGATAGATTCCCAGCTCAAGAAGAGAGACTGAATCTGTCCTTTCTCCACAGTTTTGCTCCATTCTGCTCTTGGGTGACGGTGGGTGATCTTCTACAAATTCAAATGCTAATATCTTCTGGAAGAACCCTCACAGACACACCTAGAAACAGTGTTCACCAGCTATCTGGGCACCTCTTAGCCTAGTCAAGTGAGCACACAAAGTCAACCATCACACTTGTCAGTGGAGCTGGGACTAGAATAAATACAGAAAGAGCAGTGTGAGACCACCAGCCTAGAAGAAAGGAGAGGAACATCGTGCCATACGCCAAATCGTCCCCCACAGGATGACTGGACTGCCTTCTCTCAAGTTGATCATCTACAACATTGGAGAATATGGCCATGAATAATACTTCATTTGTAACATTTTTAAGTGAGGTTAATGCAAGAAAATGGCCATAAGGAAGTGATACCCTATGAACTCTATGACAGCATTATAAATTATCTTACACCTCAAACTAGTAACATCCTCTGAAAATGGAACTCTATCTACCAGATTCTACCATCCAGGAATTCTTTATTGTTGTTGCTGTTGTTGCAATTTTTGGCTGGGGCCAGGTTTGAACCCACTACCTCCAGTATGTGGGGCCGGCACCCTACTCCTTGATCCACAGGCACCACCCCATCCAGGAATTCTTAGTCTGCTTTCTAAATCTTAACTGTGCCTTTCAGGTAACATGGTTGTTCATGCATTAACACCAAAATAATGACTTACTAAATCAGTAATTTATGGACATCATTACATTAAATCATATTTTGATCAGATTATTTGGTCATGAATCCAATAGAAAATTGATGAACTTGCTGGCTGTGAAATGATTTTTTTGGCTTGTAGTCTACCCTCTCCAATTAATCCATTTATTCAATTTATTTTAATACCTCTATATTCAAAGCACTGAGAATAGAATTGGAGAATAAAATGGTTATGATTCCTGCTGCTGTTGGGATTTTAACCTGCTGAGAAAGAAAATATTAATGAAAGTAATCTCTGAAATAATTCAGTGTGATACATGCTAAGGATAAAAGTACAATAATTTGAGCATTGAGCAGGGATAATAAACAACGTCATACTTAGTGTTCCCTGAGCACATAAGGCATTTCATTTTTATTTGAAGTAGCTGCAATGGTTGCATAGTTTACAACGGGGTAAGCAGCGGTCTCACACTCCACTGGTGCCTAAGACACAGCAGAGTCTCAGGTATTTGTGTTCAGTGTAAGACAGTGAACTTTCACCAGCCATGAGGCACCAGGAAAAGTTATATTTTCAGATGAAGTACTATGAGTGACCTAAATATATTTATTTCAGAACACACACAGAAATGGCACTCACGCCTTTGAGAAAGTATCATTATAACAAAAATGAATTATTTAGGGAAAAATTATATATCATAATTTAGGAGATTAAAGTTATAACTAGATGAAAATGGATATAGGTGATATTTTATATTAAAGAGGTGGAGAGCACATAAGTGGCTGTCTGGGGCTAGGTGTGGGGAGGGAATGTGGGGTGAGCGTATACAGGAGAAGGTAGGGGTGCTCCTTTCTGCTGACTCAGCATTCTGCATCCTGATTTGGGAAGGGTGTGAGAGTTCAAGTTGCTCCACAGTCTCACCAACACATGATACGATGACTTTATTGACTTTGGATGTTTTGGTGGATATTTAGTGGTATCTCATTATGTTTTTAATTTGCATTTTACTAATGACTGGCACAACATGTTTTCATGTGTTTACCAACCATTGATAGGAATGGTCTGTGAAACATACACTCAAATATTTATCCCCTTGTTTATGGGTTACTTTTCTCATTATTGATTTTTAAGAGTTTTTAAATATAAAATATACAAGTTTTTGTCACATACATGTATCCAGAATGAGAATACTTAATAGGACTTGTATTTATGCACTTCCTTAATTGTATGTTCTTTTTTCATAGTGTATTCGAATAACAAAATTTTTAAATGTTGATGGAGTAAAAATCATCAATGTCATAAGACATCCCAAGATTGTGACATTTTTTCTCAACTTTAAATATTACTTTTCTATTTTGTGTTTCATCGTTTTCTCTTCTTGTCTTTATTACTAATCAAATACTTCTTAATTAGTGTTCAATGTGATTATCTTTGTCTTTGTTACATTGGAATTTACATCATTGATAGTGTTGTTTTTCTAACATAAGCATTTTGACTAAGAACTGCTTGTACTGGCATCTCAAAAATTTTGAGATGTTGTTTTATTTTATTTAGATTGAAATAAATTCTAGTATATATTGACCCACAGGTCATGTGGAATTATCTGACTTAATTTCCAAATATTTGTAGATTTATTTTGATATATTTGTGTTATTAGTTATTTATTTCTAGTTTTATTTGGCTCAAACAACATTTTGTTTAGTTTCATTTTGAAAAATACATTGAATAGTGTTTTAGGGGAACATTGTATGCACACATTCATGAAGAACATAAATGCTACTATTGCAATAAATATTCTATACATATCATTTAACCAGTGATTTCAAGGAAGGCTGAGATTGAAAATTTCCCCTCCTGCTGGAGGTGTTTCCAAGCTTGAGACCCCGTTCCAGGCACACCCTGCCATGTTCAGACATGCACTGTGCATTTCAGGGCCACGTCCTAAAGTTGGGAGCTTACAATACCTGCATCTCTTTAGTGGAAAATTCACTTCTTTCCTATCCATTTTATGTTGGGGATGATGTTTACTACTTTACATTAAATTGAGTTCATTAAATACCCCACTCAAATTCATACTGGTTGCCTGTTCTTCCATCTCATTTTGAGACATCTTCTCAATGAGGATACATAGGTCAGCATTCATTCACCCACGAAAATCAAAGAAAACAAAGGATGGGATTATATTTCTTGTCTTGGTCCACATCCTCCTCACCAGTCTCTAAATACACATTGTACTAGGTACTTAACAATCACAGCAGGGAAGATGGGCAGAGAACCAAGATTGTGCCCTTACGTGGTCCTGCCCTTTGGCACTTTATCTTGCAGCAGATATAAATTCCTTCTATCCTTCTGAAACGCCAACCACAAAGGGCAGTTTATTAAGCTCTGAGGCATCAGATGTACCCAGAAACTAAGCAGAATTGATGAAGGAGCAACTTTGGAAGGTCAACAGGCTGAGCCCAAGTGGAGGATGGTAGGAGTTTTCACCTCCCTGCCCGCGGCAGAACAGCCACTCCACCTCCAAATCTCTCTCGCAACATGAAAATGTAAATATTACTGTCATTGAATGTAATTTAGGGTGAATATTCCTTTATTTGAAGACAAAACGCCGTACGTGACACAGAGTGGTTTTAATTCTGTGCATGTGTAAGCTTTCTTGGGAAAGACATCATTCGTCTTTTAGCTCACAGAAAGCTCCACCTGTGTGAAGGTGGACCCAAGGTCACCACCCACTGACTACACACCTGTGTGATCCTCTCCCCTTGGATGTGAGGGGCTTTTAGATGGTGAGAGGGATCCCCAGCAAAAATTCAGAAAGAACCAGAATCTCAGACCTAGAACTATAAGAAAATGAATTGTGCCACAACCTATATAACCTTGGAAGAGGATCCTGAGTTTCAGATGAGATTATAGACTTGACCAGCCCCTGGACTTGAGCCTGGTGAGAAACTGAACAGAGAAGCCAGTTGACCTGTGTCTGAACTCCCGACCTTCAAAGACTGTGGGGAAATACATGCGAATTATACTTTTTTTATTTTTACATTTGTTATTTTGGAAGACAGTCTCTGCCCTGGGTAGAGTGCAGTGGCATCATAGCTCACAGCAACATCAAACTCTTGGTATCAAGCAATCCTCTTGCCTCAGCATCCCTAGTAGCTGGGATTACAGAAAACCACTACAATTACTGTTTTTTTTTTTTTAATAGAGATGGGGTCTCACTCTTGCTCTGGCAATCCGCCCACCTCAGTCTCCCATAGTGCTAGGATTACAGGCATTAGCCACTGCAGCTGGCCCATGTGTCTTATTTTAAGCCAGTCTATCCATGGTGATTTCTTATGCAGCAATACAAATGCAGCATTGTCTTCCTGCACCCTTTGCCATTCAACTTACTCCTAAATTCTAGAGGAGTATCATGAATACCTCTAGAAGTAAAATAGGAATCGTGAATTAGTATTTTTGCAAACATAAATCAATAGTTGTCCGGAGTTTGCATAAATCTCAAATACACAAGAACTGAGTTACGATTAGTGATAATTTGGTACAGCATACTGCAATCTAGGAGCCATTTATTTTCTAACTCATTGTTTTATACTTACTATATTTCCTTAGCAGTTACCTATCCACTTTCAACTATTTTAAAAGTGTTGTGTAGTCTCTACTACTTTTCAATTCGGCCATAATATCCTAATTCAAGTAGAGAATAACAAAATCAGAACTACCTATTCTTTTGCAATTCCTAAGCAAATTTAGATGACAGGTATAGAAATTGCATGACTAATTCAGAGGATATGAGGTTGAAAAGCTGTATACTAGCTGGCTCATGAGATATTTCCATCACATTCAATTCAGAGAGCATAGCCCTTGGAATCACCTTTTATTAGCAAAACCTTTGAGGACTGATATAAATTTAAATAAGTGGCAAAGCAATTTGTCATAGATCAAAATGTCTTTCCTTTTTTCCTACTGAAAACATTTAGAACTTTCTTGAATGTTTATGTTCATTAATTTCACTTCAGGGGCATACTACAGCATGATAAAGCATTGGAAAATAAACACAATATTTGGTAGGTATTTTAAAGTGTTTCCAAAGTGTAAATGGAATTATTTGCCGAAATAAACTTATCTGATTACAAAAAGAAAGAAATATTCAATACTGTTTGAATGTAGAAAACACAGATAAACAAAATGTTATGGCCAGGTAACCCTCTGCCAAAAGCCTAGTTGTGCTGGGGGGCATGTGGTGGCTTTCATCTGACCTGTGTCCAGGTTACCCCTACTAAGAAAGCCACTATCTAGGACAGTACTGACCAGGAACGATTGGTTCAGGGATGTCCGGTAAGACATGGCTCGGGCAGCTCCACAAAATACATGAAGTAACAGAAGCAGTTTTGCTTTCTGCAGGTACCAGAGGGAAGAAGACAGCATAGGGCCAACTCAGTGACTGAGCCCTGCTCCGGCATGAGAAACTCCAGCTTACACTCAAAATGGATTCTGAAGCAACACAAAATTAGGAGAATTCTCTACAACTGGATATACACATGAAAAATAAACAAATAAATGTGGATACCTATCTTACACCATACACAAAATCAACTCAAAATAGTTAAATGATTTTAACTTGAAATAGGAAAAACTATAAAACTCCTGAAATAACACATAAGGGAAAAGCTTCATAACAGTGGATGTGGCAATTAATTCTTAGAGATGACACCAAAACCACAAGCAACAAATCAAAATCAGACAAATGTAAAAACTTGTACACAGCAGAGGGACCAATCAACAAAGAGAAAGGTAATCTACAAAATGAAAGAAATACTCACAAACCCTTTATGTGATAAAGACGATAAAGGGAATCCTTATATACGGTTTGTAAATATATGTGAGAAACTCCCGTAACTGAATAGAAAAAATAACAAATAACCCAATGACAAAAATGGTCCAGAGACATACACAGACATTTCTCCAAAAAGGCATAAAAATGGGCACCAGGTTTAGGAGAAGAAACCCAACACCTCTGATCACAAGGGGAGTCCAAATGAAAACCACACCTACTGAGATGTCTGCTATCAAAAAGACAAAAGATAAGTGTAAGTGAGCATGTGGGCAAATTTAAAGACTTGTACACTATTGGAGGGCATATAAAATGGTATAGGTGCCGTGAAAAACAGTACTGTGATTTTTCTTTTTTTTTTTTTTTAGAGACAGAGTCTCACTCTATCGCCCTTGGTAGAGTGCTGTGGCATCATAGCTCACAGCAACCTCCAGCTTCTGGGCTTAGGCGATTCTCTTCCCTCAGCCTCCCCAGTAGCTGGGACTACAGGCGCCCACCACAACACCCGGCTATTTTTTTGTTGCAGTTTGCATGGGCTGGGCTCGAAACTGCTACCCTCAGGATATGGGGCTGGCACTCTATCCACTGAGCCACAGGCACTACCTGTACGGTGATCCTTAAAAAAATTAAAAATAAAATTACTAGCTGATCCAGAAATCTCACCTCTGAGTACATATTAAAAAATTGAAATCCAGGTGTCAAGAGATGTGTACACTCCCATCTTAACTAGAGCATTACTCACAATAGCCAAGATAGAGACAAACTAAACATCTGCTGATGATACATGGTTGAAACACTGAGATATATACGAACAATGGAACAGTATTCAGCACAGTAAAAAAAGCAAATTCTGTCCTATGTGACAACATGGATGGATCTGGAGGGTATTAGGCTCCGTGAAATAAGCCAGAACAAATACAGCCTGATTCCACTTATATGAGGTATCTTTTAAAAAGATAATATATTTTTGTTTACATTTCATATCTTTGGTTAATAGTAAAACTGAACTTTTTAAATATAATCATTAATTTTCTCTTACTATATTGAATGGCAAAAATGTTAAAATATTTTCCATCTTTGTATGAGGTTTTGATTATCAAATATTAGATATTTACTACTTATTTAGCTTTTGCAGTTAAGTGTGTGTGTGCATGTGTGTGGGTATATGATTTGACATTTAGAAATTTTGACTATTCATGTAGTCAAAAGAAATTGACCTACTACTTTCTGGTTTTGGTCTTTGGTCTTTTACTTACAGAAACTTTGTCCATCCCAAAGTATATTAAAAAGTTCAAGCATTCCTGGCAATGTGATCAGTGCTTAGAAACTCTTGAAGACCCTCATTTTTTTTTCCTTAACCAGTAAATTCCATTAATAAAAATTTGCAAGAGATTTCACTGAGGGTCAAACTTGCATCAGCGTCCCAGAAAAAGGGAAATGGATTACTATCCCACATTTAATCCTTTTCTTTATAACCATGAAACTTTCTGTTGTTGTTGTTGTTTTGCAACTTTAAGTCTTTGATGAATTCAGATTTAAAATTATACATTTTTGGAGCAAAAGACTAAACAATTTTTTCCTACAAACTTTTTTTATTTTCCATTTTTATTTGTTTAGAGGAAGGTTGAATTCTGAATATACTCTATAATTAGATTATAATTATAGAAGCAGAAGTTCCAAGTGATCTTAAATTTATACCTGCATTATGGAGCACAAAGATTATTTTCATAAATAATTTCACTTGAAATTTGCTTATGGGTTAGAGGAAACTGGAGTTTTCCCTCCTTTATGCAAAAAACTATTTCTTGTTTTTAATTAGATGTTGCTTAGCAAGGAAACATTTAAAAATCTATTTGAAAATCAAATGCCATCCATTCACTAAGAAGTTTATATAATTCTAGGTATAAAAGTAATCCCTAATTTGAAAGGGAAAAGAGTAGAGCATTTATACTGTAAGTTAGAAAATTCTTCTTGACTCAATTAAAGTTTGGCATTAAGGAGAATAGGAGAAAACCGCTTAGCCATGGAGATATAATAATGCAAGGTCATTTGTCACCGGTTCTATGATGTTATAAAATTTACTAGGCTCAAATTCACGAAAACCTTCATTAAATGAAAGATGTATGATAAATCTTTAAAATAGCTCATGTTTAAAATGAATTTCCTTCTGAAAAAACCCCAGATCTGATTATTCTTACATTCAGCAGAGGTTCTCCTCTGTCCTCCTTCCTTTGTGGAAACTAGTCTCTAGCAACTGAGAAAGTCATTCAATTGCTATTTTTGAAAAAATTATAAAGGCTGAGACCTGCAAAGTGGTATGAGGAATAGGCTGCATTTCAGATGTCTTGCTCCTGAGATTAGACACGAAATTCATGCCCACCACGTGTGTGAGTCAGACTTCATTTCCAGGAACGTCTTCTTTTCCTAAGTCTTTGAACAGAGGCTGTTGCTTTTTGACCTGAATTCTTAATATGGACTGAATTGGAATTTAGCAGTCACAGTACATCTCGTCACTCATAACGAGAAGGATTCAAAATGCAAAGAGTCATCCACTGGGCGTGTGATTTGGACAAGCCTCTTAACCTCTCTTCAGCCATTTATGTCTGCAGTTAAGAAATATGTATATGAGCTTATGTGTACATGTATGTGTACGCACGGGAGGATACATACATGCATATTTGCAAACATGTGTATATGTGTGTACACACGTACGTGTACATCTGTGGAGATGGACAGGCCATGCTGGTACCACTGCAGGCTCTGGAGAGAGAAGAGAGCTGAGGAGTCCAGGAAACCCTGTCAGCCTCCAGCCTCCTGAACACGCCATGCGGTGGCAACTGCTATCCCTGAAGAAAGGGGAATGGGATAGAAATGACCGTGCAGGCTGAGGGCTGGACTTTAAGATGGGCTGTCAGGGAGAGGCCTGTTGAGAAGGTGACAAAGACCTGGGGACCCTGAAGGAGCGGGAGGCACCGGGAGGTGGGAACGACCCCGGGGCAGGCTGGAGAGTGCAGGTGCAAATGGCCAGCTGCAGGGACTGGTGAGGCCACCACGGCAGGTGTGGCCAGCAAGGGGGCAGTGACCAGAGTGGCCAGAGAGGAAGCCAGGAGGGAGCACTTTCTAAGTTTTCATGGCCTCTAGAATGTGTATGTTCAGGTGACCACACCTGACTGTCCCCTCTGAAAGGATTCTTTCTGCTTTAGGAATATCACCTGCCTGGGGCAGCACCTGTGGCTCAAAGGAGTAGGGTGCTGGCCCCATATGCAGAAGGTGGTAGGTTCAAACCCAGCCCTGGCCAAAAACTGCAAAAAAGAAAAAAAAAAAAAAAGAATATGACCCCCATTGGATATTTCCTCTCTGTACTTCCTTGTGTTCTGAACTTTTGTCACTTGTAGTATTTACCATTCTCTGCCCTAAAGTGACTATGGGAAGACTTAAGACTGCATGTGATCTTTCATGCATTAATCCCCAAAGAGAAACAATTGAGGTAGCAATATGTATAATTTTGGATTTATCAAAACTCAGGTTCCCTTTTAATACGTAAGAAGAGCCCCTTCAAATTTCTTTACCAGTGAATATCCCCATCAGCATCCACGGCCCCTTGAAAGCCGAGTTTTAACGACATCCGTTCCTAATCTTGTAGTCGGGGGACACAACATCCCCTCAAAAACCATTTGTTAGGTATCTGTGGAGCGTGAGAGATGTTTACTTTAGATTCATGGAAGCCAGCAAAGTATTTTCCTTGCCCTCATTGCGCCCGCTGTCTAATTCGGGTGAAGTTACAGAAGGTGCGCGGTTGCAAGGCGGACTGAGTTCCATTGCATATCTCCGGGTTTAGTTCATGTCAGGCAGCGCCTTGCACAACAAGGAATCAGATGTGACTTGAGATGAATAGCAAACAATTGGGATTCACAGAGAGCGTGGCCAGGCAGGAAAGACAATCTAGCTTACACAAAAAATATAAACTAAGAAATTGTGGGTTTGCTGCAAGCTTCTTTGCGGTCTCTGCTGCTGCTTCAGACGAAAGGCACGGATTTCATTAATGAGATATCCTCGGATAGTGTCTCGCGGACCAGTGAGGCGTTAGTCTGTTTTCTTGCTGTTTCAAGAAGTGTAAACCTGCGTTTCGGCTCTCCCAGGAGTTCCCGCACAGCACTCTGACCTGCCCTTTGCTGTACGCAGACCTTAGGAGGACGCCCTCCCCACTCCTCGTCTGCTTCCTCGCTGTTCTTCCACGTTCCAGAGGGAGAAGGGTCCTTGGGGCAAAGGCCTCCTGCCCCCCTGTCCCCTCGGCCCGGCCCGGCAGGACCTGCGGTCTCTGCTCCAGGCAACCTCCCCGCGCAGGAGGCAGCTCGCGCGGCCGGGCTGGTTTGCACCTGCCGTTCCGGACACAGCCTCGCCTCTCAGTTAAAGGGTGTGTTAGACCTTCCTCCACTTACTCAAAGACGTTTTTTCATAAAAGAAAAAAGCCACAGGTCACCCTCTGCCGCCCGTGAGCGCTACCGCACAGCAGGTGCCGGGAGCTCTCGGCCTCTGCGGTTAACAGTGCGCGCAGCCCCCCTCAGCAGCCTTCCTCCAGCTTTTCTAAGGGTTTTGAATTACATTATCAGTGTTATATTGAACACACATACTAATCTGATCTTAAATAGGAAAGCAGGTACGTAGGAAAATCCCGAGAGAAAAAGTCCTCCGACAGCACTGATGTCACCAAATATAAGGACAAGAGGGGCTTAGTTCAAACGTTCACAGAAGATTACTGATGGTCACCGAGACTAATTAGCTCCGGTCTACATCATGCGAGGGTTCTCCACACTACGAAAAAGTGGGTTGCAGGAACCAACGCTATTTTCCAAAGCGCTTGTACAAACAGCATTAAATGCAGTCTCAGGATCGGAACGTTTCGGCAGAAGCCTCCCCTGGGGGTGCTCCATCCGGCTCTGTGCGCAAGGCTGGGCCACGAGCTCCGCCACCGGCAGCCACCTGCGGAGTCGGCGCCAGGACCCGCAACCCGGCCGGACCAGGTCAGCAAAACCTCAGGAGGCGCCGCAGGTGTCCGCTGAGTTGGAGTGAGCTTCCTGTTGTACCACTAACAGAAATAAAGCATAAAAATGTTAATTTTTATGGGCAGCAGATCAGTTACACGCACAACCACGGCCCGGGGCCAGGCTACATTTCTCGCTCAGTCATCCCAGAATCCTGCAGACACCGCTGAGCAAAGGTGGGAGCAGCACGCTGGTGGGCGCAGGTGACAGAAAGCTTCTCTGAGGGAGCCAGAGAGGCCAGTGGGCTGGAAGCTCAGGGAGCCAGGCGAGCTCCAGAGGCGGGACGCACCGGAACGTGAGGGGCTGTACGTGCCAGCGAAGGCTAACCAGGCCAGGGGGCCAGCATTTCCTGGGAATTCTCCTCCCCAATAAATGGCATATTCTTGCATTTTTTTGAGTCCCATAACTGATAAGGAAGCACTGTGCTGAGCAGGCTACTTTCGAGTGTGGAAACAGTGTGTCTACAGCTTGGGAATGTGGTCTAGTTCCAGATGATCCCAACGCTTTGACCCAGCCTAGAGCGCAAAGAGCGTTCTGGAGTCCGGGCTGCAGCGCACACTCGCGCGGCTCGGGAATGTCACCAGGAGAGCCCGCGATGTCCACGCACCTGCTGTCGGACAAGATGCAGAGAACTTTGCCGGTCAGTAGGAATCCAGAAACGAAGACTTCCACCCTTCCGGGCTCTGTCACCCTCAGTGAAAATTCATCTCATAACTGCTGGTTGAAGTGTGAACGACATTGTATCAAATGAGATTCTGAAAAGTTTGCTCAGATCCAACACCGTCTGCGCTACTGTTTCATCCCTTGACGTATTCTGAAGTTATGAGCTGTGGGGACGAAGGCTACAGAAGGGAAATAGCCATGACGATCATTGAAACCACTGTTGATTCTTGATTCATTTCCTGGTAACTCAGGAAAAATTACAAACGCATTGAATTTCCTTGGACTTCTAAAAAAAGACTTAGACTAGACTTGAAGGTGCAAAATCACTTACAACTCTCAGGAAGTTCTCTAGGGGAAGATGCTGGTACTATTAGCAATGACCGTGCTGGCTGACGAATGCCCAGATCTCATGCTTGGGCTGCAAAATGTGATTCTTGCTCTTGAATTCTTCTGTTAATGTAAGAAGGTGTGAATGGATTTCTGCTGCCAGCAGAATTTGAGAGGCTCAGTTTTCTTTCCAAATCGTGTCTATACTTCAGGGTGCTCTGTTTAGCAAGGGAATGGAGTGGGGAAAATCACACACGTGGTTGTTATGGTAAAAATCATGGGTCATTAAAAACTAACAAACGGTCTCAACCAAATAAGGCGGGGTATGAAATGTCTTCTAGCTGAACCCAGAAGAAGAAAAGAATGCAATAATTGAAGAATATTGCTGATAAACTATTGATTGTTGGTATTTATTAAGAATATACATATTATTTTACATTGTTAATATTTTTTAGTTTAAAATAGTTTTAGACGTACAGAAAATTTACAAAGGTAGTGCAGTTTCCACGTATCTGGCACCCTGTTTCCTCTCTTATTAAAATCTCACATTTGTCTGGCACATTTATTTACAACTAATAACCCAATATAAATCTATTCTTAGTAATTAAAGTCTATGTTTATTCCAACTTTTCAGGGTTTTTGCACGCTGTTTTTATTATAGGATCCCACCCAGGGCATGCATTTCATTTAGTTATCATGTCTTCTTATTGACCTCTTGGCTGTGAAAATTTCTCAGATTTCTGTTTTTCATGACCTTGGTAATTTTTAGAGTACTGGTCTAGTATTTTGTAAAATGTTCCCCCAATTATTTTACTCATTATTAAACTGAAGTTATGAGTTGTGGCAACTAAGGCTACAGAAATAAGTCGGCATCAAGACATTGACTGGAAAAAAAAACAAGTTCTGACAAAATCTTTGAAAAGGTTTAATTCTGAGTTGATCTGAGGGACTGTGTCCTGGGGCACATGGTCTCAGGAGGTCCGGAGAAATGCAGCTGAGGTGGCCAGGTTACATTTGGTGTTACACAGGCATACAGACAGGAATTACGCGAAAGTCCTAAGTCAATACGTGGGAAGTATACACTGGTTCAGCCTCAAAAGGTGGGATGTATTGTAGCTAGGGGTTAACAAGTCACAGAAAGGTTTTAGGGATTTTCTAAATGACAATTGGTTGAAAGACTTGGAGTCAACAAAAATGAAAGCTTGAGTCAAGATGAGCAGGTCTTCTATCTGGCATGTGATGCTATACTAGAATCAGGTTGGAAAGTAAGCCAGGTATATACCAGGTTAATTAAAAACATCCATTGATTACCATTATATAGTTTGTAAGGTGTGACTGACTCATCAGGTCTCTTTGAAAGGAATTTGGGAAAGAGAAGTCAGAATGTAGTCTTCAGAGACATCCTATCAAAATAAGGTGTTACCATTTGTGTAATATTTATCACCATTGAATTTAATATTTATCAGTGCTGGAGGCAGCATTTGTTATGTCTTTCACCTTAAATTCACTTATTTCCCCCTTTTCAATATGGTATCCTTTAGAAGGAAATCATAATGAGAAGGTCACACATAAAAACTGAGGGGTTTCTTGATCTCCTGCAAGGGGGACTACCCACAGGAATTATTTAGAATTCTTCTATCATGGGATATTCATCTATTCTAACACATTTATTCATCTATTCAATAACTATCCCACTAGGGGTTCATGGACATTTGTTTTATATTTTAAGTTGTTATCAGATACTACTTTATTTATTGTATTGTGAAAATCATTCCTGCTTTGGCCTTTGGGACTTTTCTTGGTTCTTCTGCCCTTTTGACAAACCTTATACCTTCACTATTGTTTTGTTTTTAAGCACTATGTTGCTTTCTGGTTCTATAAGATAAGATATTTCAATACTAATTTGTATATTGCTGCCTCAGTCCTAGAACAACCATTTCTCCAAGGACTTGACTACATTTATTAGAGAAGGATTTTTTAAAACCGAGATCATGGAGCTGGGTATTCTCTTTGTTACTGGGGAATGTTGCCCCCTAGGCTATCTTGAGAGACAGAGAAAGTACATACATGTGTTACGAACACAAATACATGTATATACAAGATCGGAAAATTAAGGTCACGAACTCATCCTAGAAACACGGCTTTGAAGGGTGGTGTAGGCCCTGGTGTCAGTGCATAGATTCCCGAGGGTTGGGCTTCGAAGGTGGCCATGGTGATATTCAGCAGGGAAGTATTCAGCACCTTTTCTAGGTTAAGTTCACAAATTTAACTGTCTGACCTCGCACCTGTGAGTATTTTTACGTATGTATGCATTTGTATCTATATTAAGTTTATGTAGAGGCCAAGATAAAACTTCCCCTTCACCTTTTGAAGGTTCTATGACAATTAACTCACATGCAATAGATCAGTAAGAGAAAATCTTACAGAGAGTTCAGAGTTCAGTACTTGTCCCCAAGGCCCAGTCAGTGAGAACAAAGAATAAGGACAAATGGCTTGAGGAAAATGAAGAAGGCAGCAGAATAGAATCTCAAAAGATGGCCATCATGCCTTCAAGCATAGATACAGAGCTATTCTAGATACAGTTTCCATGGTGGGGCTCAGGCCTAGGAGACCGGTATCATCTCTCCTGGCTTCAGGCTGTTGTCCAACTACAGTTGGTGGTTTCTTTCTTTTTTGTTGTTGTTGTTGAAGACATTATGGTGATTTTGTTTGTTATTAATTCATAGCTGTGTACAATAATGCAATTGTGGGGTACAATGTGCTGGTTTGATACACAATTGGAAATATTTTCATCGAACTGGTTAACATAGCATGGCATTTTCTTAGTTATTATCTTCATTTTTATTCTACACCTAGTAAGTGTCACCTGTACCCTTCTAAGATGCACTGTAGGAGAGTAATTGGTGGGTCCAGTTGGTGGTTTCTGTAGCCCTGAACTCTGATGAGGAAAATCTCACCACCCTTGGCCTTTGTCTGGATAGCTCTTCTGTTGAGCCATCTCCTGTGGTTTAAGATGTTAGAAAACAAACAGCAAAGAACATATTCTTGCCCCTTTGATGACTGGCCTCTGGCAGAAATGCAGGTTTTAATTCCCCCAAAGGGTGGGGGTTTTAAAGAGACAAATCGTAAAGCATTTACCCTTTTTCAGACCTTTATCACTGTTACAAAAAGGCATACACATTTATTAATATTCAGAGAGAAAATAAATCACCCCTCCCAATGGGGTACAGAGTTATAAACCCTTTTTCATAAGGGAGAAAGAAGATGGGAATTCAGACAACTCTTTTGAGGCGAGGGTAATGATATTCAGGGAGGATGAATGAAGCAGAGAGATACAAATTCACTTCTAACTTGCAGCTTGTTATTAACTTGCAACTTCAATGCATCCACCACTGGGGCGCTGCCATTGAACCCACCAAACAGCCTCTCACCATCTGCCCCCATCCCACCTCCCCGCTCCTCCGAGTCTCCACTGTCCATCGTTCCATCAAGTAATTTCCAGAAATTTACAAATGGATTTCCATAAAGCAATTTCCAAAAATTTATATGTTAATTCTAAAATTTATATGTAAACTAAATGATAAAACATAAACAACACACTACTAAAGGATAAAAGAAAGATCGGGGACTGCCACTACTTGAATTTATGAATTATTATAAACCTGTGATAACCAGGAGAGTGTGATATTGGCAGAAATATCGACAAAGAGACAAATCGGACATTATAGAGATCCCAGGAATAAACCAGCAAAAATTAGTCAATAGGTATTTTTTCAAAGGAGCAAAGGCAATTCAATAGAGAAAGAAATCATATTAAAGACATGGTCCTGGAATAACTGGATGATCAATGAAACTGTATGCCAAGAAAAAGAAAGAAAAAGAAGAAGAGAAAGAGAAAAAAAAAAAAAAGGAACCAAGATCCAGAGTATATACCTTTCTCCAAAATTATTTCAAAATGAATCATAGATTTAAATATAAATTTTAATATTAACTAAATTAAATCATTTATATTGAATAAAATATAAATATATTTACCTTTAAAGATTAAAAACTATAAAATTTCAAAAAGAAATAATAGGAGAAAATCCATATGACTTAGGGTTGGGTGATTCAATAATCAAAACATGATCAACTAAGGAAAAAAAAATATGTGTTGGATTTTATTAAAGTTCAAAAGTCTTGCTTGTGAAATAAATAGGAAAGGAAATTAAAGGATAAGCTAGAAGTTGGGAGAAAATAATTCCAAAACATATACCTCATAAGTAATACATATTCAAAATATACAAAGAATTCTTGAAAATTTGCAGATAAGAAAATGAACAGCATAATAAACAATGAACAAAATATTTGAATAGACACTTTGCCAAGGATGCTATACAGATAGCAAATAAGCATATGTATAATTTTCTTGGCATTATAGGCCATTGGGGAAGCAAATTAATACATCTCATCAAATTATTAACCAGTACATAACTATTACAATGACTAATATCTAAAACACTGACATGGCAAAATCCGGCAAAGGTGTCAGTTACAGAAACATTTGTTCATTGCTAGTTAAATGCAAAATGGTACGGTTTTGTTAGGCTAGGCGGTGGAACATGAGCAGGTGCACAGTGGATGCGGTTAGGCTAGTTTGCACTGGCGTGAGAGAGTCTGACCTGGGCTGCTGTGGGAATGGGGCTAATTGAGACCTTGACAGTGCGAGACCTGGCAGATGGGTTGTTTTGGGGAGCTGGATGTTTGGTGGACTGATTAATGCTCCTGGGACTACCTGATGTGGACAGATAGGTACAGGTTGTTATGGGAACATGGTTTGGGAACAGAGTTGATCAAGACCCTGGGAAACTTCCAAGAAGCAGCTGCCACCTCTCAAAGTTGTGTATAAAACCCAGCACTGTGCTCTCCATAATGCCTGTGGTCATTAGGACGAGCCCCAGCCCTCTGTCCAGCTTGCTAAAATAAATGTTGACTTTCTTGCTAAAGCTGAAATTATTTACTCTTTAATTATTTCAGTGACTAGCTCAAGCTGCCAGTTTAACAGTATTAAATAAAGCTAAACCTAATTTTGTCATGAGACTTAGCAATCACTCTGGTTCCCTAACTGATTCAAAAACTTATGTCCACACAAAAACTGAATATAACATTATATAGCTCCCGTGTTCAGAATTACCAAAAGTTGAAACAACAATGGCATCTCTCATAGATGAATGGATACACTGTGATATATTCATGTAATTATATACTATCCAGTAGTAACAACAACAACAACAACAGCAACAAAGAACGGTTAACCATGAAGACATGGGGAAATCTTCAAGGCACGTTTCTAAATGAAAAAGCCAGGCTGAAAGGCTTACATACAACTGTGGTTACACTTTTAAGACTTCATGGGAAAGGCAAAACTCAATAGAGATCACTGTCCATCCAAAGTTGGACTGTGAGGGAAGGAAACACAGGAAATACTTAAAAATAATGACACCATTCCTATGATACTCTCACTTTGTGAAAATTCTTTGCAAAACAAGGAGTTAACCTTGATGCAAGAAACAAAAAAAATCATGTAGGAGGTCAGGAGATCTAAGCATAAAATATTCACAGTGACCAAAGAATCTAACAAAGGAAAAAGGTGAAATAATATCACCCAGAGGATTGAGAGTGACCCGGTCTCAGTGGCACTGGACAAGAGGGGGTCTGGATCGGTCCGTACACAGCTCGGCTCCGGCTGCTAATACTGCTTCCCCTGAGTTACGGTTAACAATTCTGAAACTAAGAACTGTAAATATTTGGCTTAACCAGCTAAGATTAACATAGATGGTGACCGGCAGGCCTGGTTTCCCCACTGATGAGTGGCAGGTGACAAACGAGTAAGGCCAGAAGTACAGAACACTGTAGGTGGTGATGGTTGGAGTTGGAGACGGGAGTCCCCGAATATGTTGTGGTTCTTGGGGTGCTGAGTGCTTCTGAAAATTGGAAGGCCCCCAGAATAAGCCTCAGAACCCAGAGTCATCTAATCTTGTCTTTTTGCCCTCCCTCAAGGATAAAAGGGACTCACTCTCTGGAATTTCCTTATCAAGTTCCCTGAGGATGCTACAAGGTGCTGTATCAGTATAACAGAATTGCCTTTGTACTCCATAAATATGCAAATAAAAAATTATATCTCTTGGGTGGTGCCTGTGGCTCAAAGGAGTAGGGCGCAGGCCCCATATGCCAGAGGTGACCGGTTCAAACCCAGCCATGGCCAAAAAAAAAAAAACTACAAAAAAAAAACTTATATTTCTTTTACCCTCCATTTCATATTGTTATTTCGTGCCCTACTAAAGAGACATGTCTATTTAAAAATAAATAAGCAAACTATGTGAAAATAAAAATTAACTTGTTATTAAATATTAAGCCTTTTTAATTCTGTGAAGGCAAAAAGTAGAAATCTAATAAACACATGTAATAAAAAAATTAAAATTAACTTACTTCATGGATTACTTTAAAATTGCACTTATAATTTGGGGGAGAAATTGATAACTGATCAATATTAAGTTTTCTAATTCATGAGTATGGATTATCCCTCCATGTACTGTCCTTCTTTGATTTATTTTATTATTGTTTCTTAGTTTTACATGTACAGATCCTGAGTATAATTGTTAAATTTATATCTAAGTATACTTTGGTGCTATTATAAATTATTTTTTAAAATGCTCATTGCTGAAACATTATAAAACAATTGACTTTTGTGTATTGACCTTGTGACCTTATTATACTCACGTATTGATTCCAGAATATTTTTTGTATATACTTTTGTGTATATGTTTACCAAGGGAATTATGTCTTCTTCATATAAAGACAGTTTTATATCTTTCCCTCCAAATAGAGATAATAAACTACAAGTGATGGAAAAGTCATAGTTCTTCAGAGAAAAGTAAAAATAAATTTCTTAAATTTCCTTATTTGAAGTTGAAACCATCCCACTAAAAAACAAATGTACAAAATGAAAACACAATACAGTAGAACCCAAGGCACTCTAGAAACAGGGGATCCGCATACAGAGGTGGTCAACGTAAGGAACCAGGCCGGCTGTAATGACATATTCATTATTCATTTCTAATCCACGTTCCTGAATTAGAAAACTTAATATTGATCAGTTATCAATTTCTCCCCCAAATTATCAACGCAATTTAAAAGTAATCCATGAAGTAAGTTAATTTTTATTTTCATATACTTCTTATTTACTTATTTTTAAATAGACATGCCTCTTTACTACAGCATTAAATCAGGATACTTGAAGGGGTCAGTGTAGGGAGGTGGTGGCTGTGGACGTTCTCCTGCACACAATTTGGGTAAAACAAAGCTAAGTACAAACCAGCCCCCCTTCAACCCCACTCACAGCCCCTCTTCAGCCCTCTTGCATATAGTCGTAGGCCGCCAAATCATGAAGACCCTGTCACAAGACACTTCCATTATTACCTGTTTCTTTAAGTTAACACCTTTAACATGAAGAAACCTCAGGTTTCCATTGGGGATGATTTCCAGATCCTGGATTCCCACGGCTCTGCTGAGACCAGCAGTCTGAAGACCCCTCTGAGGAACTGACAGAGCCCAAGAGCGCAGTTTCCACACCCTTGTGATTTCATCCCAACACCAACCAGTCTGCGACCCCAGCCCTTCCGTCCTTCCTCTGCCAACATTCCTTTAGAAACCACAGTGTGAGGCCTTTGGGGAAGCAGATTTGATGTTCCCTCCTAACTCCTCCTTTGGAAGACATCAGATTTTTAAACTCTTTCTCTGAGGCAACACCCACTGTTTCCCTGTATCGGTCTATTACATGAAACAGGCCTGAACCTGGTGGGTCTATCACAAAGTCTGTAATTTGACTTATTGCCTAATAATAAGAATTGGGAATTCCTTCTATTAAATAAAGTCAAGTTGCTGATTACCAAATATGGTGCAGAAATATTTTAAAAAGTAATGCAAAAGACATAGTCTTTGCCCCCCCTAGCTAATATTTTTAATTCCTTAGTAAAAGTGATTAGAGGTTAATATCAAAATAAAAATTAATAATATATATTATTTATTCCAAATATATATATTATATTATATTATATTATATTATATTATATTATATTATATTATATTATATATATTATATATGAAAGGAAAGGACTATGGCAAATCCCCAGGGATCTAAACGTAGACTTTCCATTTCATTTGACCCTGTGGGCCAATTGCTGGGTTTCTGTGCAGAAGAACAAAAAGCATTTTGCCACACAGACATCTGCACCAGAATGTTTATAGCAGCTCAATTCATCATTACCAAGTTGTGGAAGCAACCTAAGTGCCCATCAACCCATGACTGCATCAACAATCTGTGACTTATGTGTACCATGGAATACTATTCAGCCATTAAAAAGGATGGAGATTTTACCTCTTTTACACTTATCTGGATGGAGTTGAAATACATTCTTCTTAGTAAAGTATCACAAGAATGGAAAAATAAATGTCCGATGTACTTCATACTAATATAAAACCAATATATAAACAACTACAAGTGCATATGAACAATAAAACACAAATATAGTCTAGTACAGAGGTAGAGGGGGATGGGAAGGTGAAGGGGGAGGGGGGAGGTGAAGAAGGAGGGAGGGCATGAGGCGGGGTCTCACCTAATGTGCACATTGTGAGGGTGTGTGACACACCCACCGGGTGACGGTCTCTTTTACAAGTGCAAGTTTACTCTGGAAGTGAGAACAGGGTAACCCCAAAACTTGTACCCTCATATTAACTTGAGAAAAAAAAAAACTAAAATAAAATCAGGATTAAAATATTCTTCTTAGCAAAGTATCTCAAGAATGGAAGAAAAAGTATCCAATGTACTCAGCCCTACTATGAAGCTAATCTATAGCTTTCATATGAAGGCTAAAACCTAGTTAAAGCACCAGAAATGGGGAAAGGAGCAAGGGAGGGGAGGGGAGGGGGAGGGTGGGTGGAGAGAGGGTGATTGGTGGGATCACACTTATGGTGCATCTTACAAGGGTACAAGTGAAAATTACTAAATGTAGAATATAAATGTCTTCATATAGTGATTACAAGGCCATGAAGGCTATGTTAAATAGTTCAATGAAATATTTCAGATTGTATATAAAGTCAGCACATTGTGCCCCATGATTGCACCAATGTACACAATTATGATTTAATAAAAATTAAAAAAAAATTTACCAAATGAGCATTCTAGGAATGAATATTTAGTGGAGAGAGAATTGATCATTTGATTGTTTGTTTTAGAAGTTTAAAGTTTAGTTCATAAATAAAATGGATCCTACCTAAAAAATATATATATATGCATATATATATATATATGGATATTATTCTTCTAAATAGGAATATAAAACAATGAAATCTAGGTGAAAATTCCAGTCACAATTTGTGTTTCAAGATGGTTGATCTAACAAACTTCACCCTTATGGAAAACAGTATTACTAAAGCATGTTTCTTATTGACGGTAGCAGGAGACTCCCTGGTGCATGGTAAGAACTCAGTAAATGCATTAAAACTAATTTAAATCATCCTCAACTATTTTTATTAAGCTATATATTTTTACCTTTGAGGGTTAAATTCTAGAACAATTCTAGATTTCACTGCTTCTTTGGGGCTTTCCTTTTTTTTTTAATTTAATAAAACACACTTAACATAAAATTTACCATCTTAATCACTGTTATGTTTACAGTTCATTAATAAGGAAGTATATTAATATTGTTGAACAACCAATCTCCAGGACATTTATATCTTGTAAAACTGAAATTACATACTCACTGAACAGCCTCCTGCTCACGGCTCCCCTCGCCACTGGGAACCACCGTTGCACTGTTTTCAAGAGTCTGACTACTCTAGAAAGCTCCTATAAATGTGTGTGTTTCTCTGTG
Organism: Perodicticus potto; assembly: GCA_963574655.1. Classification (NCBI taxonomy): domain Eukaryota; kingdom Metazoa; phylum Chordata; class Mammalia; order Primates; family Lorisidae; genus Perodicticus; species Perodicticus potto. Next base: position 82,236 of record CAUYRH010032233.1, on the reverse strand, counting down.
ACTTTCACTTAGCAAAAGGTCCTCAAGTTTCATACAGGTTGTATCATGTATCAGAATTTCCTCTCTTTTTAAAGCCAATAAATACCACATAGACATAGGGATAGATAAACCTTCTTTAACTTATTCACTCATCAGTGGCCAGTTTAATTGAATCCACTATTTTGCTTTGTGTATAATGCTGTTATGAACATAGGTGTGCAAATATTTTTTAAATATTTTTCAAGACTTTGCTTTCCATTTTTTACATGTGCATTCATAGATTGAATTGATAAATTATACAAGGCCTGACAACTAAGTTTGTAAACTCATCCAGGGAAAAGTGCTACATGCATCATTGCTGAACATCAAAGCACTTTTTCTAAGATGAGTTCACAAGGACATTCCAGAGAAAGAGTGCCAAATTGCTCCGAAGGCTGGAATAGGTGCTGGCAGGTGTGCACAGCTGCCCAAGGGGCGCACTGTGAAGGTGACCATAGCGATATTCCAGCAATGATGTACGTAGCACTTTTTCTATGATGAGTTTGTGGACTTAATTGTCATACCTCATATGATAAATGTAATTTTAATTTGTTGAGGAATAGTCATTACTGTTTTCCAAAGCAGCTGCAAGATTTTAATCTCTCACAAAGAGCACACAAGAGAATCTAGAAGGTGCTTGCATTATTAGAAACACACTGAGTTAGCTGATCAATGCCCTAACTATATGCTTGGCCCATCAAAATATTAGCAAGGATGGATTTCTGCTTCTGACACTTTTCTGTTTTTGACATTTTTGTGCTCAGCTTCCAACACGTGTTATTTTCTGTTCGTTTGTTTTTTAAATATGTAATAGCCTCCTGATAGACATGAGGTTACATCTCGATGTGGTTTTGTTCTGCATTTTCCTAATGGCGAGTGTTTTTCCGCATCTTTCAAATGTGGGTTGGCCGTTTGTATTTCTTTGGAGAAATGCTGACTGAACTCACTGGTCAATTTTTTTAATCGGGCTATATACTTCATTCTTGTTGAGTTTTAGGATTTTTAAAAAGTATTCTACATATCTACCCTTTATCAGATACATGATTTAATATATCTATGTTGTATTTTCATTGTTGTGTTATTAAATGCATAGAAGTTTTTAATTTTTATGTAATCTACTTTATCTATCTATATTTTTGTTACCTGTGCTTTTAACATCACATTAAAAAATAATCATTGCAGGTGGCACCTGTAGCTCAGTGGGTACGGCACCAGCCACATACACTGAGGCTGGCGGGTTCGAACCCACCCTGGACCAGCTAAGGCAACAATGACAACTGCAACAACAACAACAAAAAAAAAATAGCCGGGTGTTGTGGCAGGCGCCTGTAGTCCCAGCTACTTGGGAGGCTGAGGCAAGAGAATCACTTACACGCAAGGGTTTGAGGTTGCCGTGAGCTGTGACACCACCGCACTCTACCCAGGGTGACAGCTTGAGACTCTGTCTCAGAAAAAAAAAAAATATCATTTCCCAGTCCATGTGATAAAGCTTTTCTATTATTTTTTTCTTCTGAGAGTTTTATAATTTTAGGTTTTATGCCTAAGCCTTTGATCCATTTTTATTAATGATTTCTTAATGTACATTGTATAAGATAAAGGTCTAACAATTTTTTGTTGTAGTTGTCCAATTTTGCCCACCCCATTTGTTGAACAGACTGCCCTGACACACTAAATGGCTTTCATGTCCTTGTTCAAAGTCACTTGAATATATGTGACAGGGTTTATTTCTGGAATTGATTTCTTGGCTTCCTTTCCTGTAGTATTAGTCTATATTTCCATCTTTATTAGTGGAGAGAAACATAACTGATTTTTGACTATTAATTTTATGTCTTGCTACTCTGATGAGTTCATTCACTAGCTATTTTTTATTTTATCTTATTTATTTATTTTTTTTGTGGAACATTTAGGATGTTCTACATATAAGTTACTGTCATCTGTAAATAGAAATAATTTTACTTCTTCCTTTCAAATAGGATAGCTTATGTTTATTTTTCTCCCCTAATTGTTCTGGCTAGGATTTTCAGGACTATACTGAGGAAAATTGACAAATGCCAGCATTTTTCCCAGTTCCTGCTCTTGGAGAAAAAGGTTTCAGTCTTCACCACTGATTTTTATACAGCTCTGGGCTTGCCAGGTGTGGCCTTTACTATGACCAGGTAGTTTCCTTCTCTTTCTTTTTGTCATGAAAGGATATTGATTTGTGTCAAATGATTTTTTCTGGTCAATTGAGCTGATCACGTGTCTTTCAACAGCGTGCTGTTCATTCTCTTAACAGAGTGTTACGCTGATAGATTTTCATAGATTGAAGCATCCTCGCATTCCAGGAGGAAACCCCACTGGTCATAACATATAGTCCTTTTAATGAGTTGTTGACTTCTGTTTACGAGTATTTTGTTGAGTGTTTCTTGCCTCCATATGCATCAGGGATATTTCTTTATTTGTACTTTAGTTCTAGCATTTAGAAGCTTTAGTTCCCCAGAGCCTAAAAATGAGAAACATCCATTAATTTTATTTGCATTACGCATGTGTTAAGAAGACAAAAATTAGAAAATAAGATTGTTAAAATACTACCTAATACTTAACCCTGCATTGCTTATGGCCACTGAAAAAATATTTCAAAAACAGATGAATGAATATTCAAGATACTCAAGCTAACACAACGTTGCTATTGTCTTCCTACTCAAGATAGCCCCACATGCCCATGATTTCCAAACTTACACTTACCTCGCTTATTTCATGTCTCCTGGGTTTGGTTTGCATATTTCTACCCCAGGCTTGTGCTGTTTTCCCCGGGCTATGTGGCCTCCTCCACATTCCCACCGTCCAATATTCCAGATCACTGGAGTCCAAATACACCAGCCGTCTGTGTACGCGCCTCTATCCTAGGAGACATCAATTCCTCCCTGGCAGGCTCTGTATTCTCTTCAAATCCTGGTGTTTGTAAGGGATAAAGAACTCTCCACATAACTGTTTAGCCAGTTTCTGTATAATTTTTCTTTTTGATTAGAAAATGGAGTTTTTCCATTATAGTCTTCTTCCCTGTTTACAATTAACAGTAAAATTCAATCTCTTTCTTTATACAAGACTCCTTCAAAAATGTGGAATGTTATTATAAATGTCGTAAATTACGATTTTCCAGACTAAACACATTCATTTATCCTCGTGACATGATTTATAGACTTTGCCATACCCGGTCACCAGCTTCTTAATGTTCTATAATTATGTTCATCTGGTGTAATAAAAAGGTGTAGACCTTTCTGAAGATGTGATTAAATAGAGAAATATATCGAGTTCATGAATGGGAAAACTTGATACTGTAAAAATGTCAAATTCATTCATATTCTTGTAAAATCTCAAAAAAATTACAATCTCAATATAAGATTCTAAAAATTAATAGGGAAGAACAAATACCTAAGAATATCACAATGGCATGTTTAAAGGATGAGCAAATGTATGGGACCAAATGTTACTAAAATATCATAATTAAAATAATTTCTTCTGGCTGAGAAATTGACATAGTTTAATGGTAAACATATTTATCTGCAATGTTATGTACGTATTTTTATATATTAATGTGACTCGAAGGTATTTCAATTTAGTGGCAAAAGGAAACATTTCTCCATATGTGCCTTTAAAACACTGCTTATTTAGAAAATGAACAGAATATGATTTGTAACTCATTTTTTTCTGATATATAAATTTCAAAAGAGGACATAAAGATCTAAATATACAAAGGAAACCATCCAAAGAAAGTGTCATCACAGGTCAATCCCGCAGCTGTGTCCTTGCCCCTGTGCCTTCTCGAGTTTTCATGGACTTTTTTTTATTGCAATTCACTCCCCTCTCCGGCTGCAGCGTCACCTTCATCACCAAAGTGCGTCTCAGCTCACACATGGGTAACGCCGTCCCCTGAGTTTTCAATCTCGTCCTCAGCATCTTCCCGAGTCTTCTCCACCCTTGCACTCAGCATCTGTTCACTCTCCAGCTCACTTTAATCATCTTTCATCCCATTCACTGCCTCGGATCTCTCCTCTGGACGTACGTTATTATTGCCCTAAACTCTGCCTAAGACTTTGGCCAAAATGTTGTCCTAACCATAAGCAATTTCCCAGCCACATCCGAAGTGGGTGCTCACCCTCCCTGGCTCGCTCCCTTCCCTGCCCGTGGGTGACCCCACATCTGTCTGGTCTCTCTGATGGTCCTGGAGTGGTACCTCCTTTCTTAGAACTGTATACTTAAGATGAACCCCCAGATTTTTTTTTTTTTTACTTTTAATTCTTCGCTCTCAGATGAAAATGACAAAGGAGAATGATTGTATGATTATATGTTGTGCTAAAGCTGTGGAGGTAAATACCAGCTATCCCCAGGTACTGCTGAGTGAAATGTAACTGCTTCAGAACATGTTCAATACTGGAAATATTATCAAAGTCTAAGCTTAATAGAAATATGCCTGATTTTCCAGGGGTCCTCAAACTATGGCCCGCGGGCCACATGCAGCGGTGTGAATTGCATTTGTTCCCATTTTGTTTTTTACTTCAAAATAAGATATGTGCAGTGTGCATAGGAATTTGTTCATAGTTTTTTTTTTTTTTTTTTAAGTATAATCTGGCCCTCCAACGGTCTGAGGGACAATGAATTGGTCCCCTGTTTAAAAAGTTTGAGGACGACTATGCCATCTCCAGTAACACTGCTGTTCAAATACTTCTGAGCTGCCAGGCAGTGTGACACACACTTTTCACTTTCAGGGATGGACGGCGAGGTTCTTAATCAGTGCTGCTTTAGAATCTGTGCTCTGCTGTTGGTGTGTTCGAGTAAGGCATCATACTCTCCCTAAATTCTCCAGAATTGTGAAAAACATTCCCGCGTGTACTACTTGACTTCTATAATTTACTGCTGGTAGCTTAGTTCTTTACCCGTAGATCTAAGTGTAAACATTACTCATTTTACTGCTGTGTTAAACTGGCTTAATAATGGCAAAGCCCAGGCATTCTTCACACACTCCGGATCCTGAAGATTAGTCTGAATGTTCCACCTTCTTCCTTGAGTATGTCCAAGTGACTCCAGTGATAGTCAAACCAGACTATCTTATACATTTCCCTGTCACCATCTCTAAAATCCACGTTTTGTGGAGTAGTGGGCTGTAATGCAATGTTATCAGATATCTTGATGCAATGATCTCCACTAACTTGTTTAAATGCAGCCCTTAGAAGTGTGAATAATCCAGCCATGCTTTTCCCACCTAATTAAGCAACATGCACTCTCAAATTTTATTCTCAGTCTTTTTCTTTTTGTCCGCTATCTTCCGAGGGGATTTAATTCCACTTCATGGTTTTAAGTGTCACTTACCCACCTGAGGGTCCTGCCTGAAACTGGTCACTGGGCTGTTTCTTGGGCGTTTCCGCCGGACCCCAGCTCCCTCCCAGGGGTCCATGTCCCTGGCTTCCTCACAGCACCTCCCTGCTCAGTCAGGCTCCAGACTTGATAAGCACTCAGGACTCTGTCTTTTTCTCTCATTTTATATCTCAGTCTGATAATAAATTCTATTTATTACATCAGGTAAAGAAAAACTCTTAAAACTAGCTCTTCTTGCAGTATTTACAGCTAAATACTAGTGACAGCCACTAATTCTCTCCTGGAGGACTCTGAGAAGGAAAACAAAAACAGTTCTGAAAGAAGGAGAATTTGCAAAGCAAAGGCATTTGCTCTGCAGCCGGGGGGCCCCAGATCTGAACACAGCTGCTGCCCCTCACCGCCCGCAGCCCGGCGGCCAGCACGGTGTCCAGGCAGCACAGTGTCGGCTTCCCTGCCTTCTTTGTGCCTGTGCCTCCCTGACTTTGCTCCTTCATTCATAATACGGGGAGAGTGGTAGTGCTGACCTTATTGGTTATTAGAGGCATTAAAGGTGTTAGCAGAAGCTCATAGGACAATATTTATATGTAATACATGAATTCATTATAGAAGTAAAGCAGCATTCTTTTAATACTGCCACTTCAAAAATAACATTCCTAGATCATAAAGGATCTATAAACCAAGTTAAGCAACCAGCTAGCACAAATAAAAATATGGAATATCAGTAATTATTATAAATATGTAATATTTGGGCAGCACCTGTGGCTCAGCAAGTAGGGCGCCAGCCCCATATACTGAGGGTGGCGGGTTCAAACCCAGCCCCGGCCAAACTGCAACAAAAAAATAGCCGGGTGCTATGGTGGGTGCCTGTGGTCCCAGCTACTCAGGAGGCTGAGGCAAGAGAATCACCTAGTGAGTTGAAGGTTGAAGGTTGAAGGTTGAAGGAGTTGAAGGTTGCTGTGAGCTGTGACGCCACAGCACTCTACTGAGGGCAATAAAGTGAGACTCTGTCTCTTAAAAAAAAAAAAGTAATATTTAAGAGATTGCAACTTTGGACAAAAACAGAAAAAGGGAATTCAAATATAATCTAGAATTAGACACTGGCATAGAAAGATGACTGATTTATTTATTTATTTTTCGTCAAAGAATCCATTAGTTGGGTAGACTTACCATTGGGAGACTGAGAAGTACAGTTCAAAGTCTCTGATGAATTTCTGAATGTCTGGCTGGGAAGGCAAGCAAGTAAATCAAGTGAATCAGCTACAGAGGGGCATGAGGTTAGAGAAGTGATTCCTCCCTCAGAACAGCAATGGAAATAGATGATGTTTAAAAAAAATGATACTGAATCAATTGAACATTCGTAAGGAAGGAGAATATTCATTACTAACACACAACATACATGAAAACCAGTTTCAGATATGTTGTACACCTAAACAAAGAAAAAAAAGGAGACCACTTCTGGAATATCAGAAAGGGAGACAATATTCGTGCCAGTGGAGGAGGTAAAGATTTCTAAACCTGGTTTCAAAATTACTAATCATGAGAAAAAATGATGATTATTTAAAGCAATAAATTACATTCATTCTAAAAAGCATAAAAATGGATAGCAAGCTGCAGAGTGAAGTAAAAGCGAGTATTTGCATACGTAAAATTGACCAAGGGCTCATAAACATAATGAATTAGAAATTAAAATAAACCAGTACGAAAGGACAAATGAATAAAAATGAATGAAAAGCTTGAACACATATTTTTAAAAAACAGTATAACCAAACTGGCAAAAAAAAAAAATACTTAAAACATCACTAGATTTCAGGGATAATTCAATTATTATTTAATGTGAAATCTCTATACTTGCTCCTGAATGAATCAAAGGAAAGAACAGGAAACACTAAATGTTTGATGAATAGGAACACCTGTTATAGCTGAATCTGTTCCTTCCTATGACCCCGTCATTCCTCTCTCAGCAGATATTTATGCACTACAAGACGGGTAAAAGCACGTTCATCACGGCTTTATTTGTATCAGTGAAAAAGTGGAAACAAAAACAATGACCATTTATCAAAAATGAAAAGAAATAAATGAAAAATATTCTTCACACAGTGAACTTGTTTACAGTAATGAAATGATTTAAACACTTCAATAAGGGTAAATATCTCAAAAGTAATATTGGAGAAAAGAATTGAAATCGAAGAATGCACATGTATATGATGGTTTCATTTATATACCACCCCAATATAAAGTGGGGGAGGGGGAAAGGCAAGAGAGTTACGCTGGGGACCTGAATGGTTATTCCCTTCAAAAGGAATTCTGAGAGCCTGGAACATACGCTTTCTTTTTGAAGGATATGATATATGATATTTGATGCTTTCTTAGTGACAAATTAGCAAGCCCTGTACCTAGCAATTTGCACATCCCAAACAAAGTGAATTTAAAAAATTAAAGAGAAAAAAATGGAAAATAAGCAGTGGAAGACTATTTGGGCAGAAACTTCTGATTATCTGGTTGGGAAAGGAAGCAAAAAATGAAATCGTAGCAGCTAGAGAGGGACATTTGATTGGAGAAATAAGTTTTCTATTTCTTTGATTCATTTAGAGAGCACACTTTAAAAATATTCGTATAGAAAGTAATAAATTCAAAAGCTAATGATTCAAGAGAACGATGTAATAATAGACCCAGGCCTTGGCCATTCAAGAGAGGTCAGAGGTCAGCCATTAAAGGAAGAATGGACATTTTATCTGCCTGTAGAAGAGGAAACTATATATAATTTGTATAAATTAACTTAGATGTGGTATGTAATGAGGAATCTTTAATGAAATAAAATTTGACATACAAAAGGATTTTGTTGTAAATTAACTTTGTCTTGAAACTCATTTACATAGAGTTACTCCCTGAGGCTTATAATTGTATTTTTCAACATGATTTCAACATGGAAGACGGTTTAAGTGCTGTAGCTTTCAAGAAAAGCACAAAACTGAGCCATTGTGAATGTATTATTTATTAACATAAGGCATCTCTCTGTGGCCGTACATTTACGATTGTTTATTTTTTTTCTTTTTATACATAAAATTATGTTTAGACCAGTGACATATTCTTTGAATAGGCTCTTCCCTCCACTTATTTCCAGAATTCTCACCTTCTTTTTCTAAATTTCAACTTGAAACAATTGTAAGTCTTTCTGACATACGTAGGCCACCTGTCAGTTACCTAATTTGATAGGGAGATTATTTTGTCACTCTCTCTTCAAGGAGATACACTGAGAAATTCCCTTCTGACCATTCCAGAAGTTCCTTTCCTATTTCAAATCATTCTCATCCATATTCATCACATTTCTGCCAATTTTCATTTTTTTGTAAACTAAAGTTCACTCCTAAAAGTCTGGGTTGTCAGCCAACTGGACTTTCTGGCTAGGAGGCATATTTAAGTTTTGCCAAACTTGATTTTAAATATGGTGTGGACATTTTTGTCAAAATTCCTATTGCAATTTATCTAGTAAGTATTAGGCAGACAGCTAGGAATCTGACTGTCCTGAGGACCAGGGCGAGGCCCCTAGCTGTGTGCTGCCCACCTTAACTTGTTGGAGGGAACACTCTAACAATCTACTAGTCAGAACTTAGCCGCCAACCTCAAAAGTATGCAGAAGACTCTCTAACCTAACAACAGGTGCAATAGAGTCTTTAAGGTGACTCTGAACAGCCTAAAGACTAATTATCATCTCATCAGCATGAATCTACACTGTGGTCCGCCACCTTCCCATGGGCTCTCAGAGAGGCTCATGGGAGGTAAGCACACACAGTAAGACTCCAGTTGCAAGGCCTGACCCAGGTGGTATGAGAGAACCACCAGCTATAATGGGCCTCCTTGCCTTCTTGCTCGTTGTGATGGGGTCTGTTTGCTGTCTTTGATGAAAGTGCCTTGCTCTGTAAACCTGTATCTTGCTCTGTAAGCTTATCTTTCTCTTCCTTAATAAACTTTGTCTCATGCTTGCCTTACTGTGGTGTGTCTGGATATTTTTGGACCAAGGGTGCTCCAGGAACCCAGGACGCAGGCAGCTGCTTGAAACCCCAGCAATACTTTCTCGGTAAAGTCCAAATTCCATCTTCCTAATTAATCTGTACCTACCCAATAGATCCACCACTATTCACAACTAGAATGTTTTTTTTTTTTTTTATTTTGTGTTGTTGTTGTTGTTGTTTTTGTAGAGACAGAGTCTCACTTTATCACCCTCGGTAGAGTGCCGTGGCATCACACAGCTCACAGCAACCTCCAACTCCTGGGCTCAAGCGATTCTCTTGCCTCAGCCTCCCAAGTAGCTGGGACTACGGGCGCCTGCCACAATGCCCAGCACACCTAGAATGTTTTACATTGATTTATTTGTGAATATTAACTTGAGGAAGGCCTTTCATTTTCATTTTTGTGAGAAAAAATTTAGTTTTAAATTTTTTAAAAAACTTTTTCATTTTAAATTAATATGAGGGTATAGATTTTTAGGCTACATTGTTCTTACTTCAGAGTAAAGTTCAATTTGTAGTTGAGCCCTTCACCCCGGGGCCATGCTGAACACTCTCACCTTGTGCACATTACGTGAGTTCCCGCCACTTGCCCTCCTTCCTCGGATCGCCCTCCCATTCCCCGCAACCCCTCTCTCTTCCTCCTCCCCCCCCACTAGACTGTATTGTGTTTTATTGTTCATATAGACATGTGATTGTTTATCTATTGGTTTCATATTAGTATTGAGTGCACTAGACATATGTTTTCCATTCTTAAGATACTTTATTAAAAACAATGTGTTTAAACTCCACCCAGGTAAACATAAAAGATGAAAAGTCTTCAACTTTTCTTATGGCTGAATGGAATATGTATGCCACAGTTTGTTGATCCATTCAAGGGATTTAAGTTTCTTCCATGACTTGGCAATTGAGAACTGAGCTGCTATAAACATTCTGGTACAAATGTCTTTGTGGTAAAATGATTTTTGTTCTTCTGAGTAGATACCTAGTAATGGAATTCTAGGATCAAAGGGAAGATTAACGTTTAGTTCTTTAAGAATTCTTCATACTTCTTTCTGAAAAAGTTGTGTTTATTTGCAATCCCACCACCAGTGCCAAAGTGTTGTTCCCTTCTCTCTAAAGTCAAGCCAGAATCTGCAGTTCTATGACTTTGTGAGTTGAGCTAATCGTACTGGAGACTGGTTAGCCAGAAACTGGATCCAAACTTCTCACCACTGCCATAAATTGGTTCTTGTTAGATAAAAGATTTAAATTTAAGACACGAAACAATAAAAACCTGAAAGAGAGTGTGGGAAAAAATATTTGAAGATATTGGCCTGGGAAAAGATTTTATGAGGAAGATCCTCCCTAGCATTTGGAGCAACACCAAAAATAAGTAAGTGGGATTTGATCGAGCTAAAAAGCTTCTGCACAGCTAAGAGTACCACAACTAAGGCAGATAGATTGCATTCTGAACGGGAGAAAACACTTACATGTTACAGATCTGACAAAGGCCTGATAAATGGAATCTGCAGAGAACGCAAATTAATCAACAAGAAAAGAGCAAATGATCCCATTTATAAGTGGGCAGGAGACTCGAATGGAAGCTTCTCTGAAGAAGACAGATGAATGGCCAACAAACACATGAAAAATTGCTCACCGTCCATAATCATCAGAGAGAGGCAAATCAAAACCACCCTGAGATATTGTCTTTTATTTTAAATAGCTGTAAAATTATTTTGAAAAGCTCCTTCCAGAGAGTCATCTTCTGCATTCCCTGCTAAGAACCCCTAGTCCACAGCAAGGCTCCATGAGTCAATGTCCCCGTGTTTCCTAACACCCCAACTTTCTTGCACCTACGACATAGCACTTGGGCACTCAATTTGCATTGTTTATCTTTATCTGTGGACACTTGACCTGTCAACCTGAATGAATTCCACAGTGATGGGTGTGATGGAGGGAAATTGAGTGTGTGCACTGCGAGGAAAGCAGAGCATGTGACCTGACTCAGAAAGCACCTACAAAGACCCGGAATTCAGGAAATAAGTGCAGATATTTGAGGGAAATGGTAAAATTAGAAAAATGCCAACTGCTATATTCACAGATGACAAATGACCCTGCTCCCTCAAAGCGGTGACATCTGAGGCTCAGTTGGGGGCAGAAAGCGGGAAAGCGAGCCTATGTTTTGATGACTATGTATGGAAAACACTTTTAGCTTCTCTTGTCTCCTTTCTCTCCTTTATTTCCTTCACTCTTTTTCTTCTTTGTTGAAAGAAGTTGTTGAAAGAAGTTGAAGGAGTTGTTCGCTCCTTCAGTTCCAGTCTCTGGGTAGGTGTATATTTGCATAAATCCTTTTGCATATAGGTACAAATGAAATATGTCAGAACAGTCTCACCCAGGGGGTGTTGTGACAGGCAGCCTTTTTGACTTAACCTATTCTCTCTGGAATGGATTAGCAGGGACAGGGTAAATCTTTCCATGAAGTGAAATAAGCCAAGCACAGAAGGACAAATTTTGCATGTTCTAAGTCTTTTGTGGTATCTAAAACTTAAAACAATTGATTTCCTGGAGACAGAGATTAGAATAGTGGTGACCACAGGCTGGGAGGGCAGAGGGGAAGGAGGCACCAAGTAAACCTGAGAGCAGGGAGGCAGTTAGACCGAAGGAACAGTGTTTGACAGCACAACCGCGCGACTATGGTCAACACCAAGTTAGGAGGACTTTAAAATAACCAAGTCTGGAATTGGAACATTCCTAACACAAAGAAACGATAAATCCTTCAAGTGATGGACACCCAGTGACCCTGAACTGATTTTCATATGTGGTATGCCTGTACAAACATCACACGTACCACGGAAATATATACAACCATAACAATAAAAAAATTATAAACCAAAACAAAACCCTGCCTGGAGCATGGATCTCAGATTGATGCTGACTTTGAACAATTCTTAAAATTCAGGTTGGAAGAAGAGCTGGGATAAATAATACAAATTGGTTTTCAGAATAAGCACAGCCAGGAAAGTCCTACACCTGAAGGATTATTCCTAAATTAAGAAATGAAGAATTAACTTTCAGTCCCCACTCACAGGGTATCGTGTCATTGAGAGTAGCAGCCGATATGAAATCATTTCTTGTTACAGCACAAGCACTGTGACGGGTTATTTTAGATGAATGGACTTCAGAGGAAGAGCTGGTGCTGTGACCTGAGCTACTGTGAGTGATTTCGTAATTACACTCCACTATCAGCGGCTCCCAATACCATGATGCTCACGACTGAGTGGCAAGGAAGACAAGGCTGAGCTTCCCTGTACGTTTGTTTGACCTCCTGTTGATCTGCATATGGGTCATTATGAAAGTTTTGAGATACCCCAGAATCAAGACACGTAAAATCTGCAGACATGGGAACAAAGGAGGCTCTCCCAGCAACTCTGATAAGCCGGGCAAGTTGAAACTTGAACAGGTAAATCAGAAAGGACCAGACTACAGACAGTTTCTTGGAAGTAAAATAAAGTCTGTCTCAAAACTTTCATAGTGACCCATGAAAGCAACTTCTGATGCGTAAAAGAATAAAAAATCCATCTTATGTTATTTTTATTTAGAAAAGTAATCATATGTTATGATAAAAATATTTTCCTAGGTCCATGGTACATATATTTAATTACTTTTTAATACAATGCTGAAGTGCCTGAGATAGTCCCAGCAAGTTCTATGAACATAAAAACAGTTTGTACTTTTAAAAAATTTATATTATTTTGGGGCAAAAAATAACTAAATCAAAATTATGTAATGAATTTTGACATTAAGGATTAAAAACATATTACTTAATTGGAAATTGGCTAGGCAAAATCTGCTAATTAAGTTTCATTATTATGCCAATTAAAATATATCCACACTTGAAAAGAGGGCATAAAATATTTTCTAGGCTTTTAAATTACAATTTAAGTGTTAAATTAACCTAATTCATAATTTATAATTTTGTATTCAATTCTTGGGAAACGAGTTTAGTTTTATTATTCCTCTATACCTATACCTATAAACACACACCTGCGTACGAATAAATATGTAACATAAGTATATACATGGTAGGCATATATAAATGTATATGATGTATTCGTATATACTTATAAGATGAATATATAAATATTATATACATAGCCATATACAATACATATAAAATATTTTCATTTTTCTTTTCTTCCCGTCCCCTCCACCCTTTTCTCTTCCCCTTCTCCTGTCTTACTCTGCTGCCCTGGGTAGAGTGCATGACATCAGCCTAGCACACAGAAAGCTCAAACTCCTGGGCTCCAGTGATCCTCCTGCTTCAGCCTCCCCAGTAACTGGGACTATAGACACCAACCACAATGTCCAGTTAATTTTTTCTATTTTTAGTAGAGATGGGGTCTTGCTGTTACACAGGCCGGTCTCAAATGCCTAAGTTCAAACAATCCTCCCACCTCAGCCTCCCGAGAGTTCTAGGATTACAGACATGAGCCACCACACCAGTTCTATATACAATATTTTTTACCTGATGGTTATGTATTATTATTTTTTGTAAGGGTTCTCAGAAGCTAAAGTGGCCTAATCAGTAAAAAGTTGAAATAATATAGCAATAATTTAAATTTCAAAATAGAAGACTTTTTCCCCAAATGTAAAGTACTGCGTGAGTCGGATAAAAAACTGAAAATATTTTTGAAATTCAAATTTTAATTTGCAAAATCAGGAAGGTTTTCTGATGAGTGATTTTCAAAATTTATGTTAAAAATATACCAATCTACTTTATTTAACTTTTTTTTTGTATTTCTAGGTTAATTTTTCTTATTGCCAGTATGTGTTTTCTTTTACTTCTAATGTGAGCTATTTTCCTTAGCTCAGAGGCTAACAAAACCCGTAGCTTATTAAGATTATTGAGCATGTATAACTTCATTCATTGAAAGAAACTTACACAGTTTAGGTCTAGGATAAGAAAAAGTATAAGAATTAGATTTTTGTTTTGGAGTTTTTGGCCAGGGCTGGGTTTGAACTCACCACCTCCAGAATATGGGACCAGTGCCTTACTCCTTTGAACCACAGGTGCCACCCAAGAATTTGATTTTTTTCTTCTTTGACTTGAATAATTTTGCTTTGGAGAGTTAATCAAATATGATTCCTTTGGAAGCAAAAGGGAAGGATAATTTTTTGCCCTATTTAAAAATAGACAATCTAATTAAAATAAAGAAACCACACAGGTTTGGACAGGCTGGGGAGGGTTGAATGTGAATCTGTTATTTTTAGGGTGTAACCTCTACGGCACTTTTCCCTTGTTCACAATTTGCAGACACAAAGAAACCACTGGGTGTCTGATCTTTCCATAGAGAGATTGGACAATACGCAAGAAAAGCTTTGCCAAGTGACAGGAGCCCCTTCCAGGGAAGTCATTATTGTTACGTCCTTAGGCAAGACCTTTAGTGACCCTGTGCCATCTGTATGCACAAAAGTTAGACAAATACTGAGGTGAACTTCCCTGGTCCAGAGGAAGGGAAGAGGAAAAGCTTGTTTTCTGCAGGCGTGTCGACAAATGCCCATCACAGCTCTCGGGGCAGGAAGATCCCTATCCCCAGATCCAGACCATTTGAAGCCTGGAGGAACGGCTCTCCTGGCCCTCAGCTTTCTTCTCTGGCTTTAGGAAGCCCAGTCTTGCTCGGTTTCCAAGCACGCTGTAGCCGTCCCTCAGACATTAGCCCTTCGGGCTCCCTTCAGTGGTGAGGGGTGTCTTGGTTTGGTTTTCCAATCACATTTGCACTCCTACCACGCCCTAGGGTTAGATGGAGTTACTGACCTGAGGACGTGGGGCAAACAGATGCATCAGTTGTATGCGTAAGGAAAGAACGAAACCTTTAATCTAAGATTTTACATTATTCTCTACAAAAATGCTTAAAATAGGATGTATTTTTCACAACATAAATTAGGTTATCTTGAAGATCTCCTTCAGGGTCCACCTAAGAAATTACTAATATGCTATTCATAAAAAACTCAATTTCTTAGGAGTTATTAATTTGTTATATTTTGTACACTAAATTGCTTTGAACTTCTACTGGTTTCCCTCACATCATAGAGCACGCAACATTAACTTGCCAACGAAAGGTGAGCGCCCAATTTATATTCCTATGATCCTTCTGGAAAGGAGGGCAGAGCCAACCGAGAGGAGACGGTTCAGTTTGCTTGGTTATATCACACTATTTGTAGTTTATTTTAAGTTGGCAACAAAAAATCTCTGAATTTCTTTCAACTCAAACCCATTACAGTTGCATAAACAACTCGAGTTATATTTTTCAGGGTGCTTCCTGGCATGTATTATATACTTGTAGCGAGATTAATTATAGTCTACAAGCTACACTTAGCATCTTTTTAAAACTAAAAGAATCTGGAAGTCTGGAAGAGCAAGGGAAGCACACAGGTTAAATTTTAAAGAACAGCTACATTGGTATTAAGTGAGTAAGTCAAGACTGAAACTCAAGTTGTCTGATTTCAAATGCTGATTATCTTGATAATACACCACACCTGGCTCCAAAACAGACGACAGCGGGAACACAGTTCATGCTGAGCCACCAGCAGTGAAAATTTTTGCCTACTCCCAAGTCTGTAAGAACTCTAAGCTTTGTGGAAGATCTCTGAAAGAAGTTGAGAGTCGGGGTGTGGAAGGAAGCAGGGAGCACGGATGGGTGTGATTATGAGAAATTTGCTCACGGGGACCCAGTACATATATCCAGCTCTCCACCTCATTTAAAACCCTCAGTTTATTCCTGTTGGTGAATGTTTGTTTTTGGTCAAGGTAAGCATACGATGACCCTATAGGTTCTGAAAATCAGCTTGGGAGGCAAGTTTACATGCATGTAATCAATAAATCACTCTCAGGTACAGAAATCTACATTACAGTTTTCCAGAACTGGTGACAAAAGTCATCAACAAATATTAACAAGTGCAGGAAGCTAGGAGCACCAGCCACACCCAGAGGGTTTTTAAACCATTTATAATATGTGCTTTACCCCCAGAGATGAGACTAGGGCAGCAAGCAGAGCGTGTGAACTCTGTGCTGGGCAAGGACAGATCACTTGGAGTCATTTACAACCACTGCCCCATTCCTAGTGGGCCGCTTCCCTCAGAGGCTGGTGTGGTGACGCTCACCTGTACGGGATTCAGAGAAAAACTTTCCACCTTAAACTGCATCTCCTCAGGTGCTAGCATGCTGTAAGGGTCACTAATAGCTGCTTTCTAAATTAATAGACTTTTAAAGAGGTTTGGGTTTACAGAAAATTATAATAGAAACCACAGAAAATCCACCTCCCAGGCTCATCATCCCTCTTTCCTTTCACAATCATTTTTCAACAGTGCAGGGCATTCGTCCACGCTGACCAGACAAGGCCCACACGTGGTCAGTAGTGAAGGCCTCTTACAGCAGAGAACACTCTGCCTGCAGCAGGCCGGGGGTTTGACAATATATCATTATACATTGTACCTGCCAATTCAGGACCACGAGAGCCGCTTCACTGCCCTGAATCCCGGGCCGCACCCAGTCATCCCCGTCTCCCCTGAAAGCTCCTGGCGACCCTGATCTTCCTTCTGTCTCCCTTGTTTTGACTTTTTCCAGAAAGTCATATAGATGGACAGTCTCCTCCCAGATTGGCTCTTTGACTTTGCAATCTGCGTTTAAGCTTCCTGTATGACTTTTGGTGGCTTGATAGCTAATTTCTTTTCTCATTTTTTCTTTAACAGGGATTTTATTACTCCTAGTAAATGGATGTTTGGCTCCACGAGGGCATTAAGGGCTGAGGATTTTCCGCCCCTTGGTCTCTCTCGTCCCTCTGTGAGAGGCTCTGCCTGGGGCCTGCTCCCTTCTCTGCTGAACAATGATCGTGCAGTTTGCAGTTTCCGTTTAGTATTTTACATATGATCCTATCTAGAAAAAACAGCGGGCATCGCTTCCTTGCTTTTAGTGTTTCTTTTCCTGCCATTTTTACCATAGCATAAAGTTTTAACCATTTTAAACGTATGGCATTGAGTCGTTGTGCTTTCACCACTACTCATCTCTTGAACTTTTTTTAATGAGCTCAACCTGAAATTCTCTGCTTGTTTTAATTTTTTTTAAACTTTTTTTTTTTTTTTGCAGTTTCTGCCTGGGGCTGGGTTTGAACCCACCACCTATGGCATATGGGACCAGCACCCTACTCCTCTGGGCCACGGGCTCCACCCAATTCTCTGCTCATTAAACAATAAATCCTCCCTCCAGCCCGTGTTAACCCCCATTCTACCTTCTGTCTCTGTGAATATGATCACTCTGGGAACATCTTAGAAGTGAAATCATACCAAATAAGTCTAGTTCATGCCACATAACATCATTATTTTTTCAGAGTTCATCCACGTTCCATCATGTACCAGAATTCCATTTCTATTTGTGGTTGGATGAAATTTCATCATATGTATGTTCTCTGTCTCACCTGTTCCTTTGTGGTGGACGTTAGTGTTTTTTCTACCTTTTGGCTGAAATGCATGATGCTGCTATGAACACCAGTGTACAAATATCTGTTTGGGTCCCCGCTCTCAGTTCTTTTTCTTTTGCAGTTTTTGACTGGGGCCAGGTTTGAACCCGCCACCTCCAGTATATGGGCCGGCACCCTACGCCTTTGAGCCACAGGTGCCGCCCTTTCAGTTCTTTTCATTATGTATCTAGGAGTGAAATTACTGGATCATACGCTGCTTCTGTATCTACATTTTTGAGGGAGCACACTGTTTTCCACAGCTGCTGTACCATTTTATGTTGGACATTTTCACCAGCCATGCACCAGGGTTCCAATTTCTGCACACCCTGGCCTTGTTTCATGTGTGAGCCTGCCTGTCTGTGCCTGTGTGTTTGTGACAGCTGTGCTGATGACTGAAGTGGCACATGATCTTGGTTTTGACTTGCATCGCCTTAAAGATTAGTGATGCTGAGTATCTCTCATGGGCTGAGTAGCAATTTGTACACCCTGTTTGAATAAATGCCTACTGAAGTCTCTCATCCATTTTTAAGTTCAGCGATCTGAGTTTGTTAATGTTGAATTGGAGAAATCATTTATGTATTCCAGAAATCGATCCTTATTGGATATATGTTTTGCCAATATGTTCCTATCTGTGAGACACCTTTCCAGTTTCTTAACAGTATTCTCTAATGCACAAAAGCCTCTACTTTGGATGAAGTGCCATTGTATATATATCTTTTTTTTTTTTTTTTTTGCTTATACTGCTGGTGTCATATTCATGAAGTCATTGCCAAATACCAAATTATAAAACTTTCCTTTAACATTTAGTTTAAGAATTTTATAGTGAGTTTTATATTATAGGTTTTAGTCCCGTGTTGATCCATTTTGAGGTCCTTTTTGTATGTGGTATAAGATCAAGGCCCAACCTCACTCTTTTAAACGTGGGTAGATTCCCCATTATCATTTGTTGAAGGGCCTGTCTTTTCTGCATTGAGTGATTTGGGTGCTCTTGACAGAAATCATTAGGTCATGTAAGTGACGGTTTGTTTCCAGATGTTTTTCTGTTCACTGTCTGTGTGTCTCTCTTTATAGAATCACCACCCCATCTTGATTACTGGAGATTCGAAGTGAGTTCTGAAATTAGAAAGTGTGAGTCCTCCAACTTTTAAAGATTCAGCAACTCTTTGAAGATTATTTCAATTATTTCTTGGTATTTCCTATGATTTTCAGGGTGATTCTCTCACCTTTCAAAAAACATGCTTTTGGCTTTTAAGAGGTTTTTGCATCAATCTGTAGATCTTTTTAGGTGGTATTGACATCTGAACAATATAAGTCTTCTAGTCTATGAACAAGAGAAGTCTTTCCATTCATTAATGCTCTTTAATTTCCTTCAGTTTGTTTTGTAGTTTTTAGTGTAAAAGTTTTGTAGTTTGTATTTTCCTTCCTCTGTTTTGTAGTTTTTAGTGTAAAAGTACATTGTCTCCTGGGTTAAGTTTATTAGTTCTATCAGTTTTTTGGGGGGGAAGGACTGAATCTTAAGGTTTTTCTTCATTTCTATTATGTTGTTTGTAAACAGAAATAACTTTAATTCAACAGAAATAACTTTTAATTCTTTCTTTCCACTATAGATGCCTTTTATCTTTTTTCCTTTTAATAAATCTGTGCTAATATATGGAGTGAAATTACCTTATGAGATTATTGCATGTATCTAACGCATAGAAAAGTCAGGGTGTTTGGGGTCTCCATTTCTTCGTGGCTCATCGTGGAGGACAGTGTGTTTTAGGAGTGTTTACATTTCCACTAGATGTTTGCCTTCACATCTGAACTGAGTTGCTTATAGACAGATAAATCTGGAATTTTTTTTTTCATTATGTCATTGATTTGCTCTGTTGGTGCACCTGGCTTCACAGTGCTTACACTCCTTTTAATTTCTGTAAGGTCAGTAGTAATGTTCTCATTTCCATTTCTGGTTTTAGAAATTTGAATCTTCTCTCTCTTAAGTCTATCTAAATGTCAATTTCATTAATCTTTTTGAAGAACCAACATTTTCTTTTGCTGATTTTCTTTATTATTCTATTTGTATGTATATATTTTAATATTTCAATGCTTCTTTTTATTGAATCATAGCTGTGTACATTAGTTCAATCATGGGGTACAGTGTGTGGGCCTCACATACAATCTGAAATATTTTCATCTGCCTGTTCGACATAATGTTCATGAGATTTTCTCGTTTACTGTGTAAAAACATTTGTGTTCTGCATTTATTTTAATCGCCTTCACTCTAATCTTTATTACTTCCTTTCTTTTCTTTGGCTTGGGTTTAAATTTTTTTCTAGGCCCTCAAAGTGAAAGTGTATTTGAGATATTTCTTTTTAATGTAAGCATGTACAGCTATAAATTTCTCTCTTAGCACTGTTTTCCCTGTATCCCAAGTATATTTCTTACTATTTCTTATGATTTCTCCTTTGACTCATTGGTTGTTTCAAGAGTGTGTTGATTAATTTGCACATATTTGTGGATTTTACAGTTTTCCTTTTGCTAGTCATTTGTCTTTATTACATTGTCAGGGTTTGAGTTTTTTTAATTTATTAAGATATTTTTCACAGCCTAGTATATGGGTTACCCTCTACAATGTTGCATGTACACTTAAGAAAAATGTGCACTCTGCTGTGTTTAGATGATGTGTTCTGCTTATGTCTAATGGTCTAATCAGTTTACAGTGTTTCTCCTGATTTCGGTGTGTTCATTGATCCTTTCTCCCTTTGTCCATTCCTGGTTAAGAGTGAGGTGTTGAAGTCTCCGGCTATTATTGAAGAGCTGCCAGTTTCTCCCTGAAAACTGTCAGTGTTTGATTCCTGCATGTTGGAACTCAGATGTTTATTATATTCATGTCTATAATTTTTATATCTACTTAAGAATTGATTCTTTATCCATATGCATTGAACTCCTTTGTCTCTTGTAAAAGTTTTAACTTGAAGTATAATTGGTCTAATCATTATCTGCTTTAGTTTTCTATGTATTACTATACGTATAGACATGGAATATCTCTTTCTGTCATTTTCTCTCAACCTGTGTTTGCCTTTACATCTGAACTGAGCTTATAGACAGATAAATCTGGATTTTTTTTCATTCTGTCAATTAGTTCCTTTTGTTTGAGGACTTTAAAGTATTTGCATTTTAATTAATTACCAGTAGGGAAAGGCTCATTTTTCGTTTTGTTACTTGGTTTTTCTAAGTGTTATTACCTTTTTCTCCATTATTGACTCCCTTTGTGTTTGTTTGATATTTTTCGTAGTGACACTTTCCCTTCTGATTTCCTTTTATAAATATTTTACATCTGTTTTCTCTGTGATTGCCTTGGGGATTACATGTAACTTCCTTAAGTTGTAATAATCTATTTTGAATTGATACCAGTTTATATTTAATTGAAAACATTCTACTTCTTTAAACTTTTTTCTTCTTCAACCTTGTTGTTTATGTCATAAATGGCATCTTTAGATATTGTGTAACCATAACCTACATTATTAGTTTTATTGATTTGCGTTTTCTCAAATATAAAATAAATAAAAAGGAAATAAAAAGTGGAGTTATGACTAAAACTTATAATAATGCTGGTTTGTACATGCAAATATTTATTTGTGTTTTCCCTTAACTGGAGATCTTTATATCTTGATATAAATCCATGTTTTTGCCTCCTGTGCTTTCACTTCATTCTGAAGGTCATCTTTACCATTTTTTTGCAGGATATAGCTAGGAGAAATACAGTAAGCTTTTGTTATCTGGAAATGTCTTAATTTCTCCCTCTTTGTGATGAAACAATTTGCTGGATATAGAAATCTCATTGGTCAGGTTTTTTTTGTTTTTTTTTAATTTCATCACTTCAATATATTCTCCTACTTCCTCTAACCTCTAAGGTTTCTGCTGAGAAATCAGAAGGCAATTTTATTAAGGATTTTTTTGTATGCCACAATTCTTTATTTTGTCTATCTCAAGAGTATTTCTTTGTCCTTGGCTTTTAGTAGGTGAGTTAGAGTGGATTTTGGTGCTGTTCTCTATAGGTTTTTGCTACAGAGACTTTGTTAGGATTCATGGATTTGTAGATTCAAATCTTTCATCACATTTGGGATGTTACAGTCATTATGTCTTCAAATAATCTCTCTGACTCATTTTTCTTCTTTTCCTGATGCTCTGAAAATGTGCATTATTGGCCTTCTGGATGGGGTCCCATAGGTTCTTTAGATTTTGTTCATTTTTTATTTGTTCTTTTATCTTTTTATTCTTCAGTTACATTAATTGCAGGTGTCCTGTCTTCAAGTTTTCTGATTCTTTTGTTTTCTGCTCAAATCTGCTGTTGAATCCTCTTTGTGAATTTTTCAATTAAGTTATTGTATTTGTCATCTTTAGAGCTCTTGTCTGGTTATTTTTTATAATTGTTATCTCATCCTTGGTATTCTCATTTGATTCATGTCATTTTCCCCATTTCCTTTAACTCCATGTCTTTTTTTTTCCCTTCAGGTCTTTGAACCTATTTAAGCTACTCATTTAAAAGTCCTGTCCAGCAATTATTATGGCTATGTTGCTTCAGAAATACTGATTTCAAATTTATTTTTTCCTTAGCACAGGCCATGCTTTTCTGTTTCTTTTATGCCTTGAGATTTTGTCCTTTTTGTTGTGGTTATTGAAAATTGGGCTTTTGAATAAAATGGACACCATATAGAAGCAGCCTTTCACTAATTGGGCCTACCATGAATGTAGGAATTACCGTCATGTAAAAGTTTATGCTTTTTCCAGTTCTTTCCTGGGCATGCATCTTGGTAGGGCTTGTGTGTGGCTTTTTTTTTCCTCCATGTTCATGGCTATTGACATATCTTAATTTCACAGCATTTTACCTCAGGTTCTCCCCAGACTTCCCATGATCCAGTGTACATCCTGACTCAGAAACTCTTTCTCCAGCCCATTCCTGCAGTTTTCATGAGCAGCAAGCCTTGCTTCCCCTGTCTGAGATTTAGAAGAGACAGAGAGACCTGTCCTTCAGGAAGCCTCCACACAGGTTGAAATGCAGCAAACAAAGTCTGGTCTAATTGTTCTGGTTTGAAGAAAAGAATTAGGAACTGCCTGCGTTATCTGAGATAACTGCATCACCTCCTCCAACCCAGAATACTCCCTGTGTGGGATAAGGGGATTAGTTTAAATTCCAAGAAATTTACTACTATTTTCAATTTGGCTTTTTCTTGATTGGGTATTTGCTTGATTGCTACAGGTCTTTGTTTTCCATTGCTCCTGTGAGGTCATTTTATCCAGCTGATGATTTCTTTTTTGGTGTTTCCATATGGGAATGAAGATGTGGAGTTTCCTACTGTGCTATTTTGCTGAAATCATTCTCCAAATAATTTCTTTTTTATTCTGTATCACATCCTATTTTATGGGTTATCATAGTGTTTAGCCATTTATCTACTGAAGGAAATCTTGATTGCTGACAGGTTCAGATAATTATGAACACCATTGCTGTAAGTATTGGTTCACAGGTTTTGGTGTGGACATAAGTTTTCAACTTATTTGTACAACCACTATGTAGCATGATGACTGGGACATGTGGTGAGAATAAGAATGTACCTTTGTAAGAAATTGTCAAATAGTCTTTCAGACTATATCATTTTTATGGGTCCACTAGCAATAAAAGAATTCCTTTGACTTCACACTTCACCAGAATTTGATGTTGCCAATATTTTATATTTTCATCATCCTAATAGATGCATAGTGTTACCTTATTGTTTTTTTTTAAATTTGAAGCTTTCTAATCATATGATATTGAATATCTCTTGCTATACTTAATTGCTATCTGTGTAGATTTTTTTTTTTTTTGGTGATGTATGTATTCATATTTTGGGGCTCATTTATCAATTGAGTTGTATTTTTTACTTGTTGGGTTTCAAGGCTTCTTTGTATATATTAGGTCCCAGTTCCTTATATTATATATTTTGCATGTGGATGTTCAGTTGTCCACCACCATTTGTTAGAAAGGCTATTCTATTACCATTGTCATGTCAATGGATCAGTTGATTACAGATGGGATTTTTTGAGTTATGTATTATGTTTCGTTGATGTATTTGTCTATCTTTCCACTGACTCCACACGTCTTGATTACTACAGCTTTGTAACAAGTCTTGAAGTTGAGTAGCATCAGTCCTCTGTATCCTTCTCCTTCAATATTGTGTTGGATCTTGTACTTTTCATATAAATTTTACAATCAATTTGTCAACATCTGCAGAGTAAATTGTGAAGGTATTTGTTGGGATTGTGTTATATTTATAGATCAACTTGAGAAGAACTGATATCTTGGCAATACTGAGTCTCCCCACTCAGGCACGTGGAAGATTTCCCCAAATAGTTAAATATTTGATTTATTCACCAAAGTTTTGTGTTTTATTTATATAGACTTTGTACAGATTTTATTATATTCACATTTAAGTAAAACTGTGACTTAACGTGGGAACTGAGGCAACAACACTCTGCACATCCCAAAATATTTATATAATTTTTGGCTTTCTCCCCAAAATACTACTAATAATATTGGTGAGAAGCCTCACCAATAATCTACACAGCCAAGTAACACGTATTTTATGTGTCATGTACACTTTATATTGTATCCTTATAATGAAGTAAGCTAGAGAGAAGAAAACATTACTAGAAAATCATAAGAGAAAATGTATTTGCTGTTTTTTTAAGTGGAAGTAAATTATCATAAAGGTTTCCATCTTAGTCATCCTGACATTAAGGAGGCCTAGGAGGAAGAGAAAAGGGAGGGTTGGTCTTGCTTTCTCAGGAATGGCAGAGGTGGAAGAAAATGGACCCAAACGTTTCAAACTTGTGTTGTCCAGAGGTCAAGTGTATTTCAAGTTTGGGATGCTAATGTAAATATCACTGTGTTTTTAATTTAAGATTCTGTGCATAATTCTAGCTACTTTTCTACATTGACCTTGAACCCTGTAACTTTGGTATAATTTCTCATTATTTTCCAGAAGAGTGTTGTTATTATTGTTGATTCTTTAGAATTTTCTACACAAACATTTGTCTTATCTGCAAATAAAATCATTTCACTTTTTCCTATTCAATCAGTTTTTTAATTTACTTTTTTACATTGATTAAACTTGGAATACAATAATTAATAAAATTGGTTAGTGTGGACATCCTTGTCTTGCCTACCTAATCATGGCAGGAAAGCAACATTTAGTTTCTCACTTTTAAGTATGATGTTAGCTGCAGTTTGTAGATGTTTCTCTGTGAAGGTTAGTAAGTTTTATTTTTATTTAAAGTTGGTGAGAGTTGTTATCATGAGTGAACATTGGAATTTTTTTACATAAACTTTATATTTTAACTTGTGAAATGATGAAATACATTCACTGTTTTTAGAAGTATGAACCAGCCTTGCATGCTAAAAGCATTTCCTACTTGATCATGGCATAAAATTTGTTTTATCCTTTATTATATTCAATTGCTATCATTTTGTTGAGGATTGTTTATATGTTATGTTCCTGAGAGATACTGTTCTTTAGTTTTCATTTCTTGTGATTCTTCAATTTTGTTTTGGTATCTTGGGGGTTTTATAGTCACCTAAAGGGAATTAAGAAGTGTTCCCTCTGCTTGTACTTTCTGGCTAATAGCTATTCTCATCACAAAATTTCCTTAGTAGAAAACTGTGTAAAATAATCAGGGTTCTGTAGGAAAACAAAACCAAAGCAAAGCCACGTATATACAGTATATATGGAGAGAAAGAGATTTTTAAGGAGCTGGCTCACAGTTATGGAAGCAGACAAGGCTTTAAATTTGCAGGGTTGACCATCAGGCTGTAGGTAGAATGAGGTTCTTTACATGGTAGAATGACAAAAACCTCCCTTTCTGAGTTTTCTGGTCCACTTATAATCATGGTTGGGTTGAATTGTTGTAGTTTTTAACTGATACTGAGCATGAGGCATGGTAATAATAAAAGCACCTTATGAAATTTCCTGAATTTCAGACATACCTTTCCTCACCTCTGTTGTGGAATAATAGTCAAGATCAATTTCACCCTAACAGTCAGTATCAATCACCCTTGGCAGAACAATAATTCTATTGTTTGCATTTTGGTTCTGAGCCATTAGGATTCCAAAGTCTTTGAGTGGCAGTCTAAAGTTCCAGTTCATTGGAATCACTGTTGTGTTTCTTGGCAAGACCATTCCTTCTTCTAAAATAAAATTCTTTAGGTTATCAGAGCATAAGTTGTGGGGACAGGGAGAAAAAAGTTTCTAGCAAGTCTGTAAAGGTGGTACTGAGTGGTAACTGTGCTGTTCTCATGTCTTGATTCCTGGAACAGTAAATCTCGACCTTGGGAGAAACAGCACCACGTTGGGCATAGATTCAGAAGACTCACAGCCTCTGGGAGTACCTTGCTCCAGTTCTGCAATGCATTGCAACAAAGCTGCCCCTGTGTCTGAGTCTTCAAATGGCCATTACCCATTTTAATAAGCCAGATATTTAGGGTAATGGGGAAGATAGTGTGACCCATAAATCCAATGACAATGGGCCCATTGCTGCACTTATTTTTCTATGAAGTGAATTCTCTGATCCAAAGCAGTATGTTGAGAAATACTATGAGAGAAGATTAGACGTGTTTAAATTCCACAAATGGTAGTTTGGTAGAATGTTGCAGAGAAGGCAAATCCATATCCAGAGTGGTATCTGTTCCAGAAAGAACAAAATCCTGCCCCTTCCATTATGGAAATGATCCAATGTAATCAACTTGCCATCAGGTGGCAGGTTAATCATCCCAGGGAGGGAGCCAGGAGACACTCTGTGCTGGTCTTCATTGCTGGCTGGTTGAGCTCTCAGCAGCGGCTACAGCCAGATCGACCTTGGTCAGTGGAAGTCTGTGCTGCTGAGCCCATGTATATTTATATCTTCTATTCCCTGCCACCATGACCACTTTTCCTTAATCCTGAAAAAGATCCACAGAATGAGCCATTCTGTTTACTTGATTATTAAAATTCTCCTCCGATAAAGTCAACTCTTGGTCCATTCACGTGGGACAAGTATCTTTGTGCACTTTGCTCATTTGGAGAGGTCTATGGGCACACCTCTTCCCGGACTCCCTTGTCACTAAGTTTTCAATTACAAATCTTCCATGCCCCTGAGCATCTAGCTTTACTATTGACTGCAGTTCATGACCCAGTAGGTAGTTACACATCTGGCTATTTCTTCTTTCCATCAGAATGAAAAAGTGGGCACAATGCTTGCAGTACTGCCCATTGAGAGGATTTCCTTTCACTGTGTTCTTCTCATCCTCTGTTATTAGATGATAAGAAACTCCTCATAAAGTGTAGGCTAGGAGAGAAAATGCAGTGCCATGGCATTGCAGACTTGGTGACTTAGGTCATTTCTTCGTGTTACTTAGGTTTTTAAGGCCTATTTGGGTCTGACCTCCTGCACACAACTTCCATCTGATGAAGAAGGGTTATTGTGCATGTGCAACTCTATGGCTTGGAGAGTTAGATCACACCCAGTTTATGGTTGTCAGCACAGGTTTTCTAGTGACTTGCTAACCCCTAGTTGAGTGGTCTGTTTTCACAGAACCCAGTGGCAGGGGGAAAAGGTATTTCTCAAAAGGAGGGTAGTTATGTGCAGAAGATGGTAGGGCTTCACTCTAACTTTTTAAGTAATTGCACTGTAATCTACCTGCAGGTGTATGCCAGGAAACATTCCTATCAGCCATTGACATCAAGCATGACTGGATTTTCTTCATCACGTGCCACAAGGGGCAGAGAGGTTCAGACAGAAGCTTGGACCTGCTTCAAGGACTTTTTCTGTCTGTATCCCATTCAAAGCTAGAACTTTTTTTGGATATTTGGTAAATGGGTCAGGGTAGTACACTCAAATGAGGAACACTGCGCTTTCAAAAATTCAAAGATCCTTGCTAAATACAGTGACATTTTCTTGAAGGTAGAGTGGGCGAGGTGCAACAACTTACCGCAGACCTTACAGGAGATACCTTGGCATGCCACACACCGTGTAGAAGTTTAGAGTCTACATGTGTTTGACAGATTTATCTCACACTCATTGGTTTCACGTATCATACCAACAAGTGTAGAGTAGTTGCTGTTTCTTGCTCACTAGGTCCAATCAGCAAAATATCGTCAATGGACCAGAGTGCTATTTTGTGAAGGAGAACGGTGATCATCCCCCACAAACTAAATTATGACATCATTAGTGTCTATCGAGGTGCGACGGTGAATGTGTGTTGCTGGCCTTGTCAGTTGAAAGCAATTCCTGGTGGGCCTTATGAACATGGATGGAGAAAAAGGCATTTTCCAGATTAACAACTACATACCACTGCTAGATTTGCATTAATTTCCTCAAGTAGTGACACCACACCTGGTACAGAAGCTAAAATTGGAGTCACACCTGGTTAAGCTTCTAGTAACCTACTGTCGTAGTCCAAATTCACCTGTTTTCTGCAGAATCTAAATAGGCAAAATGAGTGGGGCTGTCACTGGAACCACTACCCCTGCATCTTCTAAGTCCTTCATGGTGGCACTAATCTCTGAATAGCTCCAAATGGGTGGGGCTACTTTTAGTTTACTATTGTTCTAGGCAGAAGCATTTATGGTGAGTTTCCCTTGTAATGGAATACCTGCCACTAGGTAGCTTATAAAGAGAAAGAATTTATTTCTCATAGTTCTAGAAGCTTAGAAGGTGGAGGGGCTACGTCTGGGAGGGTTTTCTTATTAGTGAGGAAGTTGCAAAGACTTGAGGTGGTGCATGGTGGCACCTGGTGAGGGGCTGAGAGTGTTAGCTCAGGGCTTTTATCCTCTGCTTGCGAAACCACCAGTCCTACTCCCAAGATAACACATTAACTCATTAACCCACGAATCCGTGATGAGTTTAATTCATTCATGAAGTCAGGCCCTCATGATCAAACCTCCTCTACTCAATGCTGAAACACTGAAAATTAAATTTCAACATGAACTTTGGAGGGGACAGATATTCAAACCTTTGGATATGAGGCACCCTCCTCAATTTTACCACCAACCTCTTGTTTCCTGGGAGAGCTCTCTTTCTTCTCATATTACACGTGGGAGCCCAATGTGTAATATGTGTATTTTCATCAACATGTTTGGAAATATTTGG
Organism: Perodicticus potto; assembly: GCA_963574655.1. Lineage (NCBI taxonomy): Eukaryota > Metazoa > Chordata > Mammalia > Primates > Lorisidae > Perodicticus > Perodicticus potto. The sequence continues at coordinate 53,228 of CAUYRH010032233.1, read as the reverse complement.
GTTCTTTGGCTAAAATTACATGAGTCCACTTCTGTCTGAAAGAGACGTTTTGTTAAGCTTGTGAGCTAAAATAAAATCGTAAGGCTCCCTCACCAATAGCTGACTGGACTCTCTGTAGGCCAAGGGAATCCCCTAAAACTGAGTTGCTAGCCATGAAAAAGATCTGACTGGTCTCATCATGCCCCCTGCAGATAGAGATGTCCTCGGTGACTCACCGATATGGCAAAAGCACCTGAAGGTCCTCTATAAACACAACAAACCACTGGGGTTGGATGCATGTCCTGTAGCTTGTTTCTGATTCGCAGAACCCTGTCTTAACTCAACATTCCTTTCTGTTGACTCCAAGTGTTTTATACGAAGACCAAATCTTATAGCCAGTTGTCAAGAATCTTCAAAACCACCTATAACCTGAAAGCACTCCCATCCCTTTGAGACATCCCAACTTTTCAGGCCAAACCAATGTATCCCTTGCACATACTGATTTATAACTTTACCTGTACTTTCTGTCTCCCTGAAATGTTTAAAACCAAATTATAGCTCAGACACAGAGTGTCCACTTGCTCAAGATTTCTTTGGCGTGGCCTGGGAATCGTGGTCCTCAAATTTGGCTCAGAATAAACCTCTTTACATTATTTTACAGAGTATGGCTTTTTTCCCCATTGACATCACAAATCATTTTCTTTTATTTTTGTTTTTTATTAAATTATAGCTGTGTATATTAGTGCAATCATGGGGTACAGTGTGTGGGCTTCATATACAATCTGAAATATTTTCATCCAACTGTTTGACATAACCTTCATGGGATTTTCTCATTTATTGTGCGAAAACATTTGTGTTCTGCATTTAGTAGGTTTCACCTGTCTCTTCCAAGATGCACCATAAGTGTGATCCCACCATTTACCCTCTCTCCACACACCCTCCCCCTCCTCTTCCCTCCCTTACCCCTTTCCCCGTCTTCGTGTGCTATAATTGGTTATAGCCTTCGTATGAAAGCTATAAATTAGCTTCATAGTAGGGCTGTATACATTGGATACTAGATTAGCCCACATAACAAAATCCCCAAACCAGACATGTTGGCGTGGATGTGGAAAAAAGGAAACAGTTCTACATTGCTGGTAGGAATGCAAACTAATACATTTCTTTTGGAAAGACGTTTGGAGAATACTCAGAGATCTAAAAATAGACCTGCCATTTGATCCTACTATTCCTTTACTTGGTGTATACCCAGAAGACCATAAATCACATTACAACAAAGATACCTGTACCAGATTGTTTATTGCAGCCCAATTCATAATTGCTAAGTCATGGAAGAAGTCCAAGTGCCCATCGATCCACGAACAGATTAATAAATTGTGGTACATGGAATACTATGAATACTATGCAGCCTTAAAGAAAGATGGTGACTTTATCTCTTTCATATTTACATGGATGGAGCTGGGACACATTCTTCTTAGCAAAGTATCACAAATCATTTTCAAAGGAAAATTATTTCTTGTGTTTTGATGTGCCTAGGTGTGGAAAAAAAGGACACAGGCTTGAATCACGGTGGCAAAATTACATACTGTGTGTATTATTTTTGTTGTGTTTGGACACTAAATTCTATATTATCATTCTTCCAACAATAGTCACTTCTCAAATAACAATGGCTTTGGCCACCTGGGCAGATTTCATAGCAATTAGCTTAACATTTAAAAACAGGTAGTGCCTTAATGCTTAGAGCTGGATTACATTCAGATTCCCTTTTTACTAGAGAGACGTATGCAGCTTAAACAGGTGCACGTGTCTGAACAGCTGCTGATTTCAAAGTTATTTCCTACACTTATTTATAAACATTCTGAACACATTCCCCAGCGCTGCCATGGCATTGCTATGAAACTAAAAATAAAAAGGAAGAAAATCTTCCAGATGCTGCAGGCTCTTTGAGCAGATCTGCTGCGGAGAGCAGGCACGTGACTCCAGCACTGTGTATGTAGTTGTTACTGAGTCTCATGAAACCTCTACCCATCTGAAGATTAATCGACATTAAACAGTAAAAAAAAAAAAAAAAAAAAAAAAAAAAAAAAAGAGTTTGCCATGGAGAGTGTCACAAATCAAAATGTGAGTTGTAATTGTTTTTTTAAGAAAACCCACTTAGTAATTTGATGATATGAATGATTCAGATTTCTCCAGGTTTCTTTCTCCCTTCGCACAGCTTCTCTGTTTCAGCCAGTGAGTGTTCATGAAACTCATATTTCCAGATCTGAACTGGAATTCTACGTGTTAGTTCACAGAAATAGCCTGGATAATAAGCCACCAAGAAGCAATTTAGCACAATCTAAACTTCTGTATTCTATTTAAAGGATAACAGTGTAATTGACAAACATGTTTTTATATTTAAGTAAATAATCAAGATATTGCAGCAAAAATATAAGTAATGAGGGTTTATTTTTCTTCTTACAAGCATAACCACATAAAACATATGGCAGAGGAAGTTTTGCTCCTCATTTATATATTACAGATTGATGTGTGACTTATATCCCCTTTTCAAAATTCAAGCCAGCTTATAATAAGCTAAAAATTATAAGCTCAGAAACTATCTAAAAATAAGCTTATGCACATATGCACACAGAGTCATGTTTTTAAACTTACAAAATATGTACACTGCATTTTGAACAGAAATTTAGTTATGTATTTTCTTCAATCAAAATAAAAGAAGAAAATAGTTATTTAATTGCCTTTGTCTAACAAAATACAAATCTTGATGTTAAATTTCAAAAGGTAATGCACGACTTAGTAAGTGATGTTTAAAGCTGTCTGTATAAAAGACACAGAGGTGCTATTTATATGAACCTTGCTAGTAGTAACCTGAGATCAGATCAGAGCTGTAGGTGATATTCATTGTCAAGATGAAATGCATTATCACAACGCATCAGGTTGCAAGTAGTCATTACCTCTGGGAATTTCTCCTTTTTTGAAAATAGTTCAATTAACTGTAGAGTTAATATAGTCATTAATAAAGGAAAACTGCATTCTTTGAAATCTGACAAATTCCATGTAGGTCACAAAAGTCAGTTATTGTTTTCATTTTATAATACTGTTATAAGATGATTTTAGTATTCTATTTATAGTTCTTAAATTTTGTGAAAATTCCACTGAGGCATATGATATGCAACTCACCCTCAAGATTCTATACTTAACAAATGAGTGAATTTTGCATTTTATGGCTTCACTCACATCTTTTATTTCTGTAAAATATGTTTAGTTTTGAAGATTACAGTTTTGAAAAGGTCCTCAAGTTTTACGTATAATGATAACATAATTATTTTGAGCACTATTTCTGCCAGAAACTGTGCTAAAAGCTTTATGTACTTACATTATTTAATTCACAAAAGATCCTATTAATCTTTTGAAAAGTAAAGCGTATAAAGATTCAGTGACTTTTCCCAGTTATATAGCTCAATTATATCAGAAAGCTAGAACATAAACCCAAATCTATTTGTTTCAAAAGCTTAATGCTTAACCACTGCAATACATTACAATAAGATATTTGAGCTTACATTATAGTATGTATTAACATACAAGAAAATTATTCTTCCATAAGAAAATTTGGGGAAAAAAATTGAGAGGCTTGAAAGCAAATAAATTATATGCATTCTTGATAAAGACATTCTTTAGAGTGCTTTTACTGAAAAATTTCAATTAACCAAGGAAGAGAATTCAGTGGTCTAATTTATGTCCTTCACTGGAATGATGTTACTGATGTATTTCTGAGCCATTTTTACAGCATATAAAGCAAATTCCTTGATAAAGACAAAATATCTAAGACAAATTTGAAAGCACACCAGGCCTCCTTCCCTAGATTTTAGAGACATGGTACAAGCAGAAAATACTGCTCTTGGAATTGCTCCTCTAGATTATTTCTAACTGCAGGATCTAAACCACAGAAATGGGACCCAGTTGTCTTTGTATCCCTAGGACTTTGTCATTGGTGTTTGTTGAGTGGCTATTCAGGGTGCGTTTGTTGGATGAATATATGAACTAAGGTGTTTGAACATGCGTTTCACTATGAGAAAATGATCCATTTCACATGGCAGAGATATCTAGATATTTACCACATCACAAGCCCTTTTATCTTATTTGCACAGCTAGATTACACACACCAGAACTCTTCTGGTGTGGTTAGGACCAGGGACACCGTATATCGTCATATTAAAGTGACAGGTGTATATTCTAAATAATAGTTTTACATCTTTTTCAATGTCACTTTCTCTCTGTGTGTATCTATCTGCTCCTAATGTTATAGAATTATATAATTTGCATCAATCATTTCTCCTCAAGTATGTAGAATTTTCAAGAATTTAGTTGGTGCATCTTTCATCTTATACAGAGCTAGAGGATAAAAATGATGAACACTTGATTAACGAAATTAAGTCATGTGAACAAACCTTTAAGATTCTTTGAGTTTTCTCCAGGCGGTGCTTGTGGCTCAAAGGAGAAGGGCGCTGGCCCCATATGCCGGAGGTGGCGGGTTCAAACCCAGCCCTGACCAGAAACTGCAAAAAAAAAAGATTCTTTGAGTTTTTACATTCCATATAGCTTTGTATACAGTGGTTTTCAACCTTCCTAATGCCTCCTAATGCTGTGACCTTTAATACAGTTCCTCCTGTTGTGGTGACCCCCAAGAATAAAATTACTTTCGTAGCAACTTCATAACTATAATTCTGCTACTGTTATGAATCGTAATGTAAATATCTGATATACAGGACGTATTTTCATTGTTACAAAGGGGTCGCAACCCACAGGTTGAGAACCACTAGTATATAAGGAAAATCTGAAATACGTGCAAATGTTTGGAGAAACAATCCTGCCACATAGGTAATAATATTATGTATAAAATGAACTACTAGCTATCAGAAAATATGTGAAACAAAGTTTAAAAAGATGATTTTTGAACTAGCCTTTTAAAAATAAATTTTATTGTATATATTTAAGATACATGACAGAATGCTCTGGGGAACTTATTCTTAAAATGGTTACTATAGCAAAGCAAACTAACATATCTGAGGTACTCATATTTACCCTTCTTTGGTTTGTTTGTTTTGTAGCAAGAATAGCTAAAATTTACTCATTTCGCAGGAATCCCAAATCTAGCACAATTGTGTTGGTCACCGTTCTTGTGTTGAGTGTCAGCGCTTCCCGGGGCACAGTCATCCTGAGGGTCTGTAATTCTGTATCCTCTGACGGATGTCGCCCCACTCTTCCTTGGTAGCCTATTTTATCCACTAACTGTATATTTGACTGTCTTTTTTTAAACTTCCTCATGTAAGTAACATGATGCACATTTTTCTCTCTGTGCCTGCTTATTACACTTACCATGATGTCCTACAGTTCCACCTGTGTTGTGGCAAATGGCAAGATCGCCTTTGTTTCTAAAGCTAACTCATATCACATACCACACGTAAGAAATGGAATCCACACCCATATCCTTATCCATCGGGAAACACACAGGTTGATTCCGTATCCTGGCTATTATGAATAAAGCCGCAGTGAACATGGGCGTGCAGACATCTTTTTGAGGCTGTGATTTCATTTCTTTTGGGTTACTGCCCAGAGGAGAGGTTGCTGGGTCATATGCCATTTCGTTTTTTAATTTATTTAGAAACTACTATACTATTTTTCATAATGGGTGCCCCTCTCTGCATTCCCAACAACAGTGTACAAGGGTTTCCTTTCCTTCATACTCTTACCAACATTTGTTCCTTTTAACTTTTTGGTAATAGCCATCTTACAAGGAACGTGGTGGTTTCTCATAGTGTTTATTTGAATTTTCTTAAAAATTAATGACACCAAGAAATTTTAAAAATAACTATTAGTCATTTTTATGTCTTCTTTGGAAAAATATCTGTTCGGGTTCTTTGTATATTTTTTAATTGGGTCATTTTCCTACTACTGAAGTATATGACTTCTTTTTAAATTATAGATACTAAGGCCTTGTCTGATACATGGTTTATAAACATATTCTTTGCCATATGGACGCTGTTACTCATAATCATTGCTCAACATATTCTTTGCGATATGGACGGTGTTGACTGTTTCCCCTGCAACGCTTTCAGTCTTGTGCACCCCACTTCAGTCTCATGCACCCCACGGACTTATTTTTTTTGGTGTTGCCTGAGCTGTTGGTGTGGTACCCAGAAAAATCATTGCCATGTGCAATGTGCAGTTTTTTCTGTATGTTTTTCCCTGGCAGCTTTATAGTTTCAAGTCTTACAGTTAGATCTTTCATCAATTTAGGGTTGATTTGAGGGTAAGATGTAAGATAAGGGTCCAGTCTTATTCTCTTGCATGTGGAAATCCAGTTTTCCCTGCAAGAAGAGATTGTCGGCATAAGTAAGTTATTCAGGCTCAATTCCACCACAAAATCAGGCAAATGATACGATAGAATAACATATTTTCTGGTTTTTCTGCACGTGTAAAAATTATATGTATTATATCTCAATAAAACAACAGAACGACATTCATTTAAAAATATTAACAATCATGTAGGACTTTAGCGAGCTGTGGTCTTTCTGCTGGGGGAGAGTCTTGGCTGTTGCTGACGGCTGCAGCCTGCCCAGGGCTGCTGACCTGCAGGGGCCGTGGCAATTTCTTAAAATGAGACAGTGAAGCCGGCAGCATCGATCGACTCTTCCTTTCACACGCGGTCTCTATAATTTGTGATGCATTGATTGCGTTTTACTCATAGTAGACCACTTTCAAAATTGGAGCTGTAGCCAGGCCCCTTGAGATCTGAGTTCTCCTGCATTTTTCTTTCTTTCTTTCTTTTTTTTTTTTTTTTCGTAGAGACAGAGTCTCACTTTATCACCCTTGGTAGAGTGCCGTGGCGTCACACAGCTCACAGCAACCTCCACCTCCTGGGCTTAGGTGATTCTCTTGCCTCAGCCTCCTGAGTAGCTGGGCCTACAGACGCCAGCCACAATGCCTGGGTAATTTTTCTTTACATTGTTGTTGCAGTTTGGCAGGGCTGTTAAACCCTCCACCCTCGGTATATGGGGCCTGCGCCCTACCCACTGAGCAACAGGCACCGCATCCCCTTCTGCATTTTTTTTATTAATTTATTTTTTATTTGTACATAGATCATACATACATTTATGCACTTACAGGACTCATTGTGTTGATTATTTGTACAAATTGGAATGCTTACATGCTACTAATCAACATAGCTTTCACCTCTTTTACCCAATCGTGTTCTACACCTGACAGATCCAACTTGTAAACTTGTACTTGCATGATGCTCCATAGGTGTGGTCCCCCCACTAACCCTCCCTGTATCGACCCACCTCCTCCTTTTCCCTGCCCTTCCCTCCTTCATCGTAGGCTATAGCTGTGTTTTGTTTTTCATATGCAATTGTGAGTGATTATAAATTGGATTCACAGTAGTACTGAGTACATTGGATATATATATATTTTTTCCATTCCTGAGATGTTTTACTAAGGAGAATATTTGCCAGGTTTGAACCCACTACCTCCGATATATGGGGCCGGCATCCTACTCATTGAGCCACAGGCACCACACTCTTCTGTATTTTTTAATGACTGACATGATGTAACACTGGGCTAGGCCTACGGTTGTTTACACCTGTTAATACCTTGCTTCCTGCCCAATTCCCTTTGTTCTCACAGTAATTATTAACGGCTGGTGCACTGTTTTTACATCAAGCAGTGGAGACAACTCCAGGGTCACAAGAGCACCTGGGATACCCACCCACAGCATAAATCCTCACCCCATGGCTGTGACAGGCTGGTCTGAGAGACTCTACTGTTCTCCTATCTTTTCACATTGGCCAAAGTGTGTAAGCCATTCTCGGCCTCCAAGCCCCGTGTCACACAGTTTGGCTTTAGCTGCACGCTGGGGACATGAACCTGAATTTGGGATTCGGTAACAAAGCCCATTATCTCAAACCCTGCGGCTGCTTTATCAGCTGAGTACTAAGTTTGTGTAATCCAAATTCTTTCTGTCATTTCAACGATGATCACAGCATTTTCGCCAGGAGTAGATTTCATGTCAAGAAACCACTTTCTATGCTCATCCCTAAAAGGCAACCCCTCTTCCTTTAAAGTTTCATCATCACATAGTAGCAATGCAGCCCCATCTTCAGGCTCCACTTCTAATTCTGGTTCTCTTGCTATTTCTACTTCATCTGCCGTGACTTCCCATATTGAAGTCTTGAACCCATCAAGGTCATTCCTGAGGGCTGTAATCAACTTCTTTCAAAATTCTATTCATGCTCATACTTTGACCTCCTCCCATGAGTCACAAATACTCTTAATAGAATCTAGAATGATGAATTCTTTCCAGAAAGCTTTCAATTTCCTTAGCCTAGATCTATCAGAAGAATCATATTCATGGCAGCTGTAGCCTCATGAATTGTATTTCTTAAACAAGACTCAAAAGTTGAAATTACTCCTTGAATCATGGGATACAGAATGGATGTTGTATCACCAGGCAAGAAAACAACATAAACTCTCCTGTGCGTCCTCAGCAGAGCTCCGGGCCAATCAGGTGCATTGACTCTGAACAGTCTGCAGGGCTGGTGCTGCAGAAGCCTGGATGTGAAGAGCAGTGTCCTGGGCTGGGACAGGGCAGCAAGACCCACAGATGGCCCCCAAATGCTCAGTCTTCTCAGATATCTGAGCTTGATGAAGGGAGGAGCAGATTCAGAGAACCATTGACACGATGGGCCCTTCCCCTGATGTGGACCAGGAGCACCTGGCTTCCCTTCAGCCACGGTGATCTTTCTGACTCAGGGTTGCTCCACAGTGCCCTTGGGTCACTCTCCTGACGACTCTTCACTCCTTCTCTACCACATAGCCATGCTGTGAATTTTCCAAATTTTTATGCTCCTTTTCATTTTTTATCACATTTTAACTTTATGCCATTCTTTTGCTCCTTTATCTAATTTCAAGCTATTACCAGCAGCTGCGCCACTTCTCAAATGCTTTGCCATTTAGAAATTTCCTCTACTGTATACCCGAGAGGTCACCACTCAAGGTCAGTCCTTGCATATAAGCTCTTTGGCGAGGTGTAGCGAGAGTGGCCTTTGCTCTGGTTCCCAGTAAGTTCCCCATTTCCATCTGAGGCCACCTCAGCATGGCTTTTATAGTCTGTATTTCTATCAGCATTTTGCTCACAGCCACCTGCCCCGTCTCTACATAGTTACAAACATTCCCTCATCTTCCCGCTTTCTTTTGAGTGCTCCACTCTTTCAATTTCTATCTGTTGGTAGAGTGGAATGGCGATGCTTGAGGTTGTCAATAAAATAATTTAAAAGAGTGAGAGGAAGTAAAGTTGTGGCAAGAAAGGAAATGTCTATTTTAACAGATTTGACAGAAAGCCAGGCCCATCCCAGAGACCATGTGCCCCGGAGAAAGCTCAGTGCTGGGCTTTATACACGACTTTGAGAGGTGCAGCTGTTTCTTGGAAGTTTCCCAGGGTCTTGATCAACTCTGTTCCCATAGCAACCTGTATCGAACTGTCCATGTCAGAAAGTCCCAGGGACATTAATTAGTCCCCCAACCAAACAGGTCCATTACCAACCAGCTCCACAAACAACCCACCTGCAAGATCTTGACTAACAATTAACCCCGTTCCCACAGCAACCTGACCAAAACAGTGCAAACCAGCCTGACCTCCCCTGCCCTTCACTAGCTCATGTCTCACTGACCAACCTGACACTGTCACACAGTCATGATGCTGCTCCCACTTCTCCAAGTACGTTCACAGCAACACTCAATCTCCTGGTACTGTAAAGAAATACTTGGGGGTGGGTAATTTTAAAGAAAAGAGACTCATGTTCCTGCAGGCAGGACAAGAAGCATGGCCCCACCATCTGCTCCCACACCTGGGGGAAGCCAACGACAGCCAGCATGGGGAGTGAATGGGAGAGAGTGGAAGGGGCTTCCCTGCAGCCAGCTCTCAGGAGGACCACAGCTGAGAACTCACTCATTCCTGGGAAAGGCGCCAAGAGAGATGTCAGCCCCATGACCCAAACGCTTCCCACCAGCCCCACCTCCAATACTGGGAATTAACATTCAGCGTGAGACTTGGCTGGTCCAAACAAATCACACACACGCCACAGCAGACGATGACTTCTGTGTGAATTGCCCTTGTGTCTTTGACTGTCTGTGTGTATGTCCTTTTATGCCCTCTCTTTGGTCCCACAGACCTGTTTGTTTATTCTTTTACTAATACCATGCTGTTTTGATTACAATAGCTTTATAGAAGACTTAAAATTGAGTAATGCGACTTTTCCAGTGTTATTCTTTTTCACTCTCATGGCTATTCTGGGTCCTTTCATTTCCATATAAACTTCAAAATCATTTTTTTTATTATTCACAAAATAGTTTTCTGGGATTTTGATTATAATTGCTTTAATCTATAGATGCTTGATGTGTGATCAAAGAACAGTAAGCTAGCAAGAAAAGCAGTAACACAAAGCCCGTCATGAGGAAAAAATCTAATCACAAATGATCCAAAATAACCAGATGTGAGAGTGGAGGACAAGAACACTAAATCAGGACAGGATTCCATATCCTCCAAAAGTTAAGACATTCAATATCTGCTAAGTATGAAAAATAAAAATCACACGGCCTAAGATAAAATATAAATAAAGTATGACACAAACTTAGTGTTAGCTTATAAAATGCAGAAGAAATATAAGTGAATTATCTAATATGAAACACAATTTGTTGAAAGCAAAGAACATCAACAAATCAGTGAACTCTGGTATAAGATGAAGTAGCTTAATATATGTGAAGCTGGATTCCCTGCCGTAGGGTAAAAGGAGAATATGGAAAAAACATGGACTTTTTTTTTCAAATTAAAAAAATAAATCATGAAACAAAATACAAGAAGATCAAAAGACTCCAAGCACAGAGGAAAGGAAGAAAACTAAACCAGAAAACATAATAATCAAATTATTCAAAACCAGTGATAAAAGAAAAGAATCTTAAAGTAGCCAAAGGAGAAAAACTAATGCTGCACAAAATAAAAAATAATAACAGCACATTTCTCATCAGGAATATATGCAATGAATGTAGATGCAAAATTTCTAATAACAAAATTGAAATTTAATTCAACACTATATAAAAAGAACAATCTTTCTTTGCCGACTGTGGTTTACCTAGGAATGCAGGTGTGGTTTAGCATTTGGAGATCAACTGATGTAATTCACTATATGAGTATGTGTATTAACAAATTTAAAAAGAAAAACTGTATGATTATCACCACAGATACACAAACGCTTGAGAAAAGACTCAGCGTCCATTCCTGAATTTCTCACAGCAAGCCTGGAATGTAAGGCAACTTTTTCAAACTGATAAAAGGCAACTAACTACAAAGATTAGTACCTCACATCGTACATGGGTGAATTCATTTATCTTACAATCAGAATTAATACGAAGAGGTCTGTTCCCATCCCTCCCTCCCTTCCTTCCTACCTACCTTCCTCCCTTCCTTCTTCCCTCCCTCCCTCCTTCCCTCTCTTCCTTCCTTCCTTCCTTCCTTCTTTCCTTCCTTCCTTCTTTCCTTCTTCCTCCCTCCCTTCCTTCCTACCTTCCTTCCTTCCTTCCTTCCTTCTTTCCTTCTTCCTTCCTTCCTTCTTCCTCCCTCCTCCTTCCCTCCCTCCCTCCTTCCCTCTCTTTCTTCCTTCCTTCCTTCCTTCCTTCCTTCCTTCCTTCCTTTCTTTCTGTTTTTTTCTTTCTTTCCTTCTTTCTTTGTTTCTTTTTGGCAGAGTCTCAGTCTGTTGACCAGGTTAGAGGGTTATAGCATCACCTAAGTCACAGCAACCTCAAACTCCAGGGTTCAAGCAACCCTCCTGCCTCAGCTGACTGAGTAGCTGGGACAACAGATGGCTGCCATGACACTGAACTAATTTTTCTATTTTTAGTAGAGACTGAGTCTCACTCTTGCTCAGACTGGTCTTGAACTCTGGAGCTCATGCAATGCACCATCCTTGGACTTCCACAGTGCTAGGATTATAAGTGTCTTTCATCACTTCAATTCAACATTGTACTAGAAGCTCTGAATAAAACATTAAGGCAAAAAAGAAAAGATCAAATGTATCCAGGTTAAAAATATAATGTAAGATTATCTTTCTTCACAGATAACATAATTATCTAAGTAGAAAATTCTATGAGATCTAAAAAAAAAAGCTATTAGAAATAGAAATGAGTTTATTAACTTTCAATGTCTTCACAGCATTTTTATGGGCTAGAAATAAGCAATTGGAATTTGAAATAAAAACTACTCTTTAAAATATTATCAAACTATGATATACATGTAGATAAATCAGATGAGATATGGGAAAAACCTGTGCATTGAAAACTTGAAAGTGTTGCTGAAAGAAATTTTAAAAAATCAAAATCATTAGTATGATTTGCCATGTCAGGGGGTCAAATGACTCAATATTGTTCTGATAACAATTATCTTAAAACTGATCAATTGTTTCTACAAAATAGCAATCAAAATCAAGCAAAATCTCTTACAGAAATTAATAAAATAATTCTTACATTTATATGATAATGCAAATGATAAAGAATAGAATCGCCAGGGCAGCGCCTGTGGCTCAAGGAGTGGGGCGCCGGACCCATATACTGCAGGGGGTAGGTTCAAACCCAGCTCTGGCCAAAAACTACAAAGAAAAATAAAGAAAAAAGAATAGACTAGTCAAACTAACTTGCATAAGAAGAATACATTTGGAAGATGAATACCATCTGATTTCAAATTATTAAATTACTTTAATGCAGTGTTTATGGCATTAGTATAAATATATGTGAATAAGTTGATGGAACAGCATACAGAGATAGAGTCCAGAAACAGATAGAAAGCAGCTGGACAACTAATTCTCAACACACATGGTGGGGCAACTCCGTGAAGAGAGGAGACTGTCTTCAATAAATAGTGCTGAAACAATTGGATATCCGTATGCAAGAAATAAAATAAAAATTAAACAAACAAATCTTCTCCAATCCATATAGGGAGATTAAATCAACATAGATCTATGATCCACATGTAGTAACTAATTAAATTTATAGGAGAAAATATTTGTGACCCTAAGATAGATAAAGATGTCTTAGATACAATGCAAGCAGTAAGATTCTCTTAAAATAAAAGAGGACAAACTTAGTTTTACCAAATTAAAAAATTCTGCTACATGAAAAACACTACTTCCAAAATTAGGACAAATCCCAAATAGAGCAAAAACATTTGTCAGTCATATATCTGATAAAAGACTTATATCTAGAATAAAGTACTCAAAAATAATCATAATTATAATAGTTAAAAATTTGCGATGTAAAATTTTAATACTTAAAATTTAAAAAATGTTTTTATGTGAAACATAATGTGAAAAAGAAAGGAAGCATAAGGATGGGAAACAAGCACATGAAAACATACTCAATATTATTAGTCAGTAGGGAAATACAAATTAAAACCACAATGAGGTATCACATACCCACTAAAGCAGCTGAAATCCAGAAGACTGACAAAGTTGGGGAAGAATTCCAGTTCCTGTCCCCCAGCAGTGTGAAAGAAAAGGGGGTCAGCCAGTTTGAAAAGTTTGGCAATGTGTTTAAATATTACACATGAACTTACCACGGAACTTAGACATCCTGGCATAAAGAACATCCATCTGTACAAAGTATTGTACAGGTATATTAACTGAAACTTTATTTTTGACAGCCCCAAACTGGAAACAATACAACCATCCCTGACAAGTGAATAGATAAACAGATTGTCACTTACGCCTACAGTGGAATTCTACACAACAGGGACAGGAAAGGACTGTGCATACGATATATGTTGCACCGATGGATCTCAAAATAATGATGTGCATGAAATAAGTGAGGAAAAATCATGCATTTTTTTTTACAAATACATGTGTTTATTAGGTTTCCACTTTTTGCCTTCACAAAATTAAAAAAGTTTAAAATTTAATAACAATAACAATGTTTAAGATAAGGATTAGAAACAAAAACCTCATGAAGAACAAACAAAGATAAATACATTCAGAAAAGAAATCAGATGATTGCTGCATCAAAATATTAAGCAATAATAATAATAATGCAAAGGAAGTAACATTCACATTGTCAAATAAGAGTATGTCTAGTATAGAATGCTTTAACTCTGAGGTTCCGTATGGAGTTATCAGTTAACTTATTATTTATTTTTTTCCAAAGTCTCAAAAAATAGACAACTAATATTTATAAATAAAAGTAAAAGATAATTTCAAAACACAGATCATGCCAAATCTTATAGACAATAGGAAAAAAAGAAATACTTCAAAATCTTTCTAGTTAATCTGGATACACCTGATATTAAAATTGGAGAAAATACGCTATCACGTATTTTGTACACCAAAAAATCATGCATTTTTGAGAACCCGTTTCTCTAAAATTCTAGAAAATGTAAACTAATCTATAGTAACAGAACACATTGCCAGGTGTTTAGGCATAAGATTTGAGACACGAGGCTTAGGGGGTGATGTCTATGATCTCTGTCTTCAAACTGGGAATCCCTTTAAAGGTGTGTCCACGTCCATATGTCAAAGCTTATCACGTTGGCACATTGCGTATGTTAAGTATGTACAATTTATTTTAAGTCAATTATATCTCAACGAAGATTTTTAAAATGTTAGAACCGATGTGGGATCAAATGTATCACTCATGTCTATTGATGTAAATTGACAAAGCTCTTTTATTACAAGTGAATTATTTTCAAATTTGCTCAGTAAGTAAAACCCATCTGTGTGCTTTGTATGAGACAAACTGTAAACAAAGTAATTCCAGTACCTGGGTCACTATGAACATTTTAAGACAGACTGTTGTGGTTCATTACGTAACTTCAGGAGACAGCTGACAGTGTTCTTCCTGATTCACCTGCGCAAGTTTCACCTCCCTTGGCTTCTTGGTGTTGCTGCAAGGCCTCCATTTGTCTCTGCCTGTAAGTATTTTATGTTTCTTGATTTTAGTGTATCTCAAAACTTTCCTAATGTACCATGTAGAATTAACCTAGAAAGATGGACAAATATACCTGGCATATGCAAAAATACCCACAATTATTCTGAAGAAACCCAGTATCAAAAAAGTTTCATTGTATGTTAAGCATTAAGGAAAGAGAGAACACTATAATGCCAAAAGCTACTATTCATCTTGATGTATCAATATATCTATGTATCAAGTCACTTGTGATCAAAACTAGGGAACAAAAGAACTTCATGAAAAGAGAGGCAGGCAGAAAATCTTCACAGCAGATTTTAACTTTCCCACTTTTAGCTTATACAAAGTCAAAGTAACAAGACTAATTGTATACACACACACATATAGTGTTACTAATATAATCAAAATGTAGATGTTACACATATACATAATAGATATTACATAGTTTTAATAAATAATGAAATTTTTCTCAGTGCGTATAGAACATTCACAAAAATGATAAGGTATGAGAACAACCAGCAAACCTCAAAAATTCCTTAATTCAGTGTAGCAACCCATATAGCCTATGGCTAGGAGGAGTGAGAGTTATAAGAAATACCTGTATAGCTCAATAATGGAACACCTGGGTGGAAAGGGCATGGAGAGGGATTTAACTCTCCTAACAAGCATGAGAGCTCTCAAGATGAGAGCAGTGGTGAACTAGCAGTCTCTACACCTGTGGTGTTGAGAGGCACGAGATCAGCCCTGTATTAGGCTGGAGGAGAAGGCAGTCGGGAGCATGAGCATTCTATCACGGACCCGCTTACTCTGACTCTGTCTCCTCTCCTGCCTGCAGAACGCCAGCACGGCGTTTCTCTGCTGAAGATGACCAAGCTCTGCTACAGACTAAGATCTGTCTTTCTAAGAAAACCACTTTACTCTAACACTCTCTCTCTCTCCAGCTAAAATAGACAGCCCTCAGGCACCTAAGAGACCTGAGCAAGGTAACTTAGTGGTCCGCATCCAGAACCTAGTTAGGCCAGCCGAGACACGGCCAGTGCTGGGCCCTGACAAGTGGTGTCAGAAGTGGGATGGGACAATTCAGGAATCATACAAATGCTATTCTCTAATTACAGTTAATTTAGGAGTTAAGGGTGAAAGTATAAAAAACAAAGATTAGTCCATCTGTAAATTGGGGAATAACTACTAAATAACTATTTGAAAAATTGTTTAATATAAACTAAAATTGTAGCATATTTGCAAAGTAATGACAATAATCCTTTATCTCTATGAATTTATTTGCAAAAATTAAAAAAAATTACCAAAGAAAATTGATAGTCTTGAATACCTTAAAGATCAATTTTAAATAATTCATTCTTTAATTAAGTGAATACTTCAAAAGTCCAGAAAAATTATCATTTAGATAACAAAGATCATTGCAGGAACAAATAAAGGTTAGCATAGAAAATCACAACTTAAATACCTTTTTTTCTGTGAAAAAGCCCAATGACATTAAGCAAGAGAAGAGAGTAAAGCAGAAATCAAGGATACTTAGGAATAAATTGAAAGGGGAATAGTCACTGGGACAAACAAAATCATAGAAATGAGACCATTTTGAAAATGCAGATAAAATAGAAAAATTTTAAGTA
Source organism: Perodicticus potto (assembly GCA_963574655.1). NCBI lineage: Eukaryota > Metazoa > Chordata > Mammalia > Primates > Lorisidae > Perodicticus > Perodicticus potto. Next base: position 36,624 of record CAUYRH010032233.1, on the reverse strand, counting down.
AAACTTAACTTACCAAAATTAGCCACAGTAAAAGTAGAACATTAATCTATCCTGTGGCAACTGGACACCAAATTGAATGGATGAAAAGGAGAAAGGTAAAAAGAACTATTTAACGAACAATGCCAGAACCCTATAAGTCCCCCAGGGAATTGTTCAAGGACTTCAAAGTCCGGGTAATACCAATAGCACTTAAATTTATCTAAAGAACAAAACGAAAAAAATGCTTCTAATTATTTTTATAAATCAAATGCAATGTTGATACTTCAAACTGGGAAAAAGTCCATAAAACTGAAACAAAACCAAAATTTCTTAAGAATATCAGTGCAATAATACTAACCATAGTGTTGATAAACAGATTCCAGCAATGTACTAAGGAAATATAAATATAATGTGAAGACTAACTACAAGTACATGAAAGTGGTTCATTAATCAATTAAAATAATCCTGAACTTAATGCAGCTATAATGAAACATGGTATTATCATTCCTAAGATGTTGAAAGGCTTTATGAAAAATAAACAATTATTCTTAATAAAAGAGCCAAAACCAAGAACTGATTGGCAGTTACTTAACTTATATCCCAGCTCCCAACTCAGCAAAATTTCTGTTAATTAATGAGAAAATAATAGAGGTTGTTCTCACTGAATTGGAGATAAAGCAAACATGCTAAATCTCTCTATTACTCGTTTTATTTATTTGTTTATTTTTAACATTTTACTGAAAAATCTAAGCTAATGTAATCAGGCACTGGGGAAAAAATGAAGAAACAGGATGACTGGAAAATATGATAAAAAGTTGGTTATAAGAAGGGGGATAGCCAGGCGTGGTATCTCTCAACTGTAATCCCAGCACTGTGGGAGGCCACGGCTGGGGGGTCACTTGAAGCTTGCAGTTTGCAAGGAATGTAAGGAGTTTGCAAGGAGTTACAAGGCGATGTGAGTAAGACCATGTCCCTATGAAAACATCAGAAAATTTAGTTGGGCATTGTGGAGTGTAGCTGAAGTCCTGGCTACTGGGGAGTCCTAGGTGGGAGGATTGCTTGAGCTCAGGATTTTGAGGTGCTGTGAACTGGGCTCAGGTTATAGCATTCCAACCTGGGGAGTGGAATAAGAACTTGTCTCTTTCAAAAAAAAAATTAGTACAGTTAAATATGAAGGTGAAAAGAATCCCTTCATATGTGTCCAAAATCATGGAGTTTAGCTGTTATTCTAAACCTCTTCTAATTTATGAATTTTTAAATCATTAGAATAAAGTTAGTGCAAACATGCCAACTAACACAGACACAGTACTATGGCTGTGATCCTACCATCAGTAGACAGCTAAGCGAAAGTCTGTTAGTGAAAGTAAACTGCCAGGTATCACATCTACAAAAAAGGGTGACAGAAAAGCACTGTAGCAGAGACTGTTGTCGCCCACGGAACTAGATGTTCGAAGATGTGGAGGAAAGCTCCGCAGACAAAATGAATATCATGAGAGGGAGGCTGAGGCTCCATCAGACACTCAGTGACTACCCACACTTATTGGGTGTTTTTATACACAACAGTGTAAAAAAAAAAAAAAAAAAAAAAAAGGTATAGAAATAGAAAAGGGAACAAATAATGGTGAAATCATAGAAACTGCCGTGAAAATTCTTTGTTCAGCACAGATGCTCCTGGACACATACATAGTTAACCTAAATCGAGGACACTTTGCTCAACACTTTGCTCAAGGCTTGACCACAACAGTGCCTTGCTGTCTGTTCTGTTTGATTAGTTCCCTAAAACTAAGGAAATTTGCTTAAAGTCAAATGGAACAAAGTACAGCTGCCCACAACCTCCACAGGTGCACAGCCCCCAGCTCCAACTGTGCCAAGCCCTCCAGTAACATTCCTTTCTGTGAACATTTAACTGATTGTTCTTACTAGCCTGGGCATGTCTACAGAGAAAGCTTTTTCCATCTTAGGGTAACGTTCCTCAGGGAGCACATGAGGCCATGTCACTTGCTTTGGTTGGGGGGCTGGTACCCCTCCAAGAGGCCCTTTGATTTTGAATAGCAGTGCATTTTAAAAGATTAAGGCTCAAAGGTTGTGCATGTATTATAGTTTGACAGATGGCTCTGGGCAGGGGGATCCAGCACTCATCTTGACCTGCAGCCTTCGCTAGAAGAGGAATCACTTGCAGCTCAAAGCCAGTCCACACAGAAATAGCACACAGCTCCTGGGACGGCTACAAGGTGCCTCAGTGACATCGAAAAGCCACTCCCCAAAAAGAAATAACTCCTAGAAGTGATGGATGACTGGCAGCCCATCCTTCATGGATAAGAATACGGCAAAGAGCGGGAGGCTGAGACAAGGGAATCGCCTAAGCCCAGGAGTTGGATGTCTCTGTGAGCTGTGTCATGCCAAGGCACTCTACCAAGGGTGACACAGTGAGACTCTCTCTGCAAAAAAAAAGAATAGGACAAAGAGAAACTTAGGTGGAGACACACATGATGAAGATTATGAAATTGCCCATCATCTATGATGAGAAATTCATCAATATCTGATGAAGCTGGAGATGGGTGGGGGTTGTCACCACCTGAGAAGAGCAAGTGCTGGGTCCCTCGCCTGTGGCCCTCAGTGACGCGTGCACAGTGATCTATGTGTCTTGTACCCCTTATAGCAGCCCAAACAGTACAGCATGCCCCGAACTGTGGGCGGGCAGATCAGTGTCTAAAGTGTTTATATGATGAGGAAATATGCACTGTGAAAATAAAAAAACCCAAAGCGCTGTGGAGTAGAGAAAAGTGAATTGCAAAACGAAATGTGCACGGTCATAGCATAGACTTTGTATAAATTTAGTAACACATAAAATAATACCACCATGTCATTGTGATGTATTTGATAGAGCGAACGGACAAAAATGTACTCCAAAGTGAATTATTGAGTCCTTGATGGAGAGTTGAGAAGACAGAGAATTAGCTCGGAGATACGAGCAGGATTGTAACTGTTTGCAATACTTCATAAATTGAGTGCTTGCCCCTTTTGCTATCTTTGCCTTAGAAGTTTTAAAAGAAACATTTTAACAATATAATATGCAACCTATTAAAAATGGTTTCTGGGCCAAATAGATTGTCCTTTTAAGGAAGATTATTATACAGCACACCGCACATAGACTCTACTGATTGGGAAATAACTGAAATACTCTAAAGATCAATGCCCTGATCCCCAACCTGTGCTTCCCCAGGAGCAGGGCGAGGTGTATAAAGCAGTGAAACGGAGGGAGCGATGTAATCACACAGGGTGTTTGTGAGTTTGCCTGAGGGATCTGCAGCTATTTGTCTAATCACAGGCTCTCTGGAAATGGTGAAACTACCACAGAGATTGCAGGGTACTGTTTACCTGGAGCAGACAAGTGTACGGTGTGAGATGCAGCCAGAGGCAAGGGAGAGAAGCAGACAGGAATTCCGGAAATTCCATCAACGCCTCATCAATGCAAATGCGATGGTGTAAGTGCAAGAACTTTAGAAAGCACTGAAAGGTGCAGCCTTCCTAATTGCGAAGGATTTAAACAGGGAATCTGACTTTTGCTCTTTGAGTAAATTGCGCTTTGTCGTAATTTTAATGTACAGCTGAATTTGATTTGTTAGAATTAAATTAAAATTCTGACAACTGTACTCTACAGTAAGATCTATCTGGACTTTCATTGTTCATTCCATCAGTTTTCAGCATCAATGTTATTCTGGTATTTCTTAATGGATTAGGAAGTTTTCCAGCTTTTTTAATAATACAGAGCATTTTGCTTATAACCTGAGGATTTTGCAGCCCCTTAAAGAGTTTCCTCAGAATACTTGGGTGTTGCCTTCTTTTAATTTACAATCTTTGACATTAATTAACCCAATTTGTTTTATAGTTTATATACATTTCAGCTTTGGGTGGATTAATTGTATTAACTAGTTTTCCTTAAAGAAAATTAACCACTTCATCTAAAATTTCAAAATCATGAGTATAGTGTTAGCCATAGTTAGTGCAAATGGACATTTGGGGAGTATTTATGCTTTAGTTTTATAAAGTACAATTTATAATTTTTTTAAATTGTTGCTGCATATTTTAGCCTATATAGGGAAAAATCTGACTATTCCACGGACAAATCTGTTATCCCCCATTTTCTTGTACAATTTTTTACTTAAAGATTTAAGTTCAGGTTTTTGGTTAATTTCAAGTTAATTTTATATGTGATGAGAGGTAAATATTGAGTTTTTTTTTTTTTTTTTCTGTTGGATATCTGCTTGTTCCAAACCAATTTGTTGAAAAGATTAACTTTTCTGGGCGGTGCCTGTGTCTCAAATGAGTAGGGTGCCAGCCCCATATACTGGAAGTGGCAGGTTCAAACCCAGCCCCAGGCAAACAAACAAACAAAAAACAACCTAACTTTTCCTATTAGAAAAATCGGCAGTTTTGTCAAAACTTAATTGTGCATATATGTGTGAATTTATTCCTAGGTTATTTATTCCTCTGCCAGTAACATACCATCTTGATTATTGTAGCTGCATAGTGTTCTAAATCATAACATTTTTCCTTCCCAAAATTGTTTTGGCTACGTTACCTGCTTGGCATTTATAAATAATTTTATATTCTGTTTGTCACTTTCTAAAAAAAAGTTTGATGAAATTTTGATTTGGATTACACTAATACTGAAAATAAATTTAAGAATGACATATTAAATTATCGTGTCCTCCCATTTGTAAGAAATAGGGGGGAAAAAGAAAGTGTTTTTCCTATCCCTTCATACCAAGCAGCATTTTCAACACTTGCAAAACACTTCTGACACCAGAAGTGTGGGGTTTTGCCCTCACGTACTAAGTCACTCTTCAGTGGGCCCAGCCGGCGTTCTGTAACGTAGCTCCTTCTGACTCTGTCCACATGGAGACAGCGTCAGATCCCACAGGTCAAGGGCTCAGGTCCACAGGCTGCCCCACTTCAGATGGTCACAAACCCAGGTGGGACTTGCACTTCTGACCAACTGCTATAAATCAGGGCTTCTCACAACTGCCTCATTGGGTTCAGTTAATTTGCTATAGGAGCCCACAGAAGTCAGGGGACATTTAACTACGTTTACCCTTTCATTATAAAGGCTATTGCAGGGGTCCTCAAACTACGGCCCATGGGCCACATGCAGCGATGTGAATTGTATTTGTTCCCATTTTGTTTTTTACTTCAAAATAATATATGTGCAGTGTGCATAGGAATTTGTTCATAGTTGTTTTTTTTAAACTATAGTCGGGCCCTCCAATGGTCTGAGGGACAGTGAATTGACCCCCTGTTTAAAAAGTTTGAGGACGCCTGATATAGGTGAAGAAATGCACAGTGGAAAGCGTGTGGGAGGGGTGGAGAGCCCAGGCCCTCTCTGGGCATCCCACCTTCCCAGCACCTCCACCTGTGCACAGTCCGGAGGGGCTCTGAACCCAGCCATTGGGGGTTCATGGAGCCTTCACTCTCCAGTCACGGCCGACGACCTCCCTGGTGTTGGTCGTTTCTATCTTCAGGTCTTCTTACCCCAAAGAACAGAGGTTTAGACTCACAGTTCCAGCCCTCTAATCTCACTGGGTACTGCCCCTGGCCACCATTCTGCATCCTCAGAGGACTGACCAGCCTCTGACCAGTCATCTTATTAGAACAAAAATGTTTCTCTGGCCCCCCAAATTACAAAACTCTTAGGAGCTCTGTGCCAGGAACTGGGTCAAGGAACAAATACGGAAAAAGAGGTTCTTCTAACCCGTCTACTGGGAAGCCTCCAGGAGCTCCCGGGGCAGAGGCCCGGGTACGACGGCAGACGCAGACCCACCTCTCACTGTACTTGCTCTCACTCTGCCCATGGAAGTTGCAGCCCTTGCCATGTGTTTAGGGATTCTTTAATTTTCCTCAGCAATGTTTTGCAGTCAGGTGTGTCCTGTTCTTGGTTATAGTGCATAAATTTATGCCTCAATATTAATAGATCCATTTTCATGCTATCATAAATGGTAATTTGTTATTTTATTTTTAATTAAGAAATTGTATTGTTCATGAGCACGTGTAGATTCAAAGCAAACTAAAACAGAAATTACAGAGATTGTCCATACACCCCCGTCCACCCCAGCTTCCCTATTATCCACGTCCACGCACATTGCCACATCATTATCACCTAAATCCCAGAGCCGACCTGGACAGGGGCAAATGTACATGTTTATTCACCACCGCAGTATCACACAAAATAGTCTGCACTGCCCTAAAATGTCTCTGTGCTCTGTCTCTTGACCCTAAATGAAGATTTTCTTCAAGTGCAATTTCCAATTGTTCAATGAATCAATTGCCTGCCAGAATAAACTCCAACACTCTTTAAAGGATGTTGACTATTTATATTCATCTTGTATTCTTCACCTTTGAGAAATTCCGTTTTTCATCCCAATAATTACTCTGCAGAAACTGTGAGATGTTTCATGCATGGGATCATTTTATCTGAGGATAAAGACAATTTTTTTCCTTCTAATCTCTAGAAAACATTTTATTTTTTTTGCTTTCAGTAAAGAAATTACCTATATATTTCATCTTTATGAAAATTTTATCTTTTCCTGCTTTTGCATTTTTTTATTTTATTTCCATTTCCAAAAGTATCTTGCTTATATATAGATATGATTTTTTTTTTTTAAGAGACAGAGTCTCACTTTGTCGCCATCGGTAGAGTACTGTGGCGTTACAGCTCACAGCAACCTCCAGCTCTTGGGCTCAGGTGATTCTCATGCCTCAGCCTCCCAAGTAGCTGGGACTACAGGCACCTGCCACAACGCCCGGCTATTCTTTGTTGCAGTTTGGCCGGGGCCGGTTTTGAACCTAACACCTTCGGTATGTGGGGCCGGCGTCCTACTCACTGAGCCACAGGTGCCGCCCAGAAATGAAATTGACCTTGGTCTATTGAACTTGCATTTTGTGCTATTTTTATTTTTAATAATATTATTTCCCAAAATTAGTATTCAAAAATATGCAAGTCTACACTAAAGTTGAAAGAGTAATACAATGAACACACGTAAACTCTTCAACAAAATTCTTCAATGATTAACATTTTGCTGTTAATCTAACTGATCTAACTTCACTCTACTGTTTTATCCAAAAATACCCTAGCGTGTCTCTCTGAAGAAATAGAACCTTCTGCTACATAACCACAAATACTAAAACATTCAGGGAACTTAACACTGATCCAGCTCTGGTATCTAATATACATTCCAGTCAGTTCTACTCTCATTATTGTCTTAGTGTCCTTTGTAACTTTTTTTATTGTTTCTTTGTATTTTCAATTTTTTGTTTTATTTCAGGATGCAATCAAGGGACACACATCACCATTTTAGTTTCTCAGTACTTTAAAATTAAAAATAGGATATTTTTAGGCTTTAAGCCTAATAACTCTCAGTCTGAAGAGACTGTTTTCTCGTAATTACAACCTTGACATTGGCAGGTCTGCCACTCACACCAGGCACCCCCCTCAGTGCAGCAGGCAAATGAGGTCATTACACTACCAGGAGGTCAAGTGATCAATTTCCTAAGGTGATGTCTGAGGACTTCTCAATGATAAACTCATGAATTTATCTGTTTTGGTATTCATATATTCAAATTTGCTTTACGTGGATCTGCTCCTGTAGCTCCGTGGTTACTGTGCCAGCCACATGCACTGAGGCAGCAGGTTCGAGCCTGGCTCAGGCCAGCTCACCAACAATGACAACCGCAACAACAACAAAAACGGCTGGGCATTGCGGTGGGCGCCTGTAGTCCCAGCTACTTGAGAGTCTGAGGAAAGAGAATCGCTTAATCCCAAGAGTTTGAGGTTGCTGTGAACTGTGATGCCATGGCACTCTACCCAGGGTGACATCATGAGACTCTGTCTCAAAAAAAAAAAAATTTTGCTTTACAATATAATTGACAGATAAATTAAGAATACTTTACACTTTCACACATAAAATAAAAAAGTAAATATAAAATTCACCTTTGGATGCACTTTTTTTGTTTGTTTTGAGTTTTGCATTTTTTTTTTATATGATTTGAGTCATCCTTAGTTTGCTTAATAGAGAGAGACAGGTGCGTCGACCAATCATTAATGACAGGAGGCGCTGGCTGGGAAGGGCTTTTCCAGAACAAGGGTTGAGGAGTTACAAGCAGAAGAAATAACAGTTACCTAATGCAAGGGTCATGTGCCTCTCCGCATTCTCCAGGGCCTGTGAGTGTCAGAGAGGAGGCTCGTGTGTCCGGGAGGGTGTGAGTGACGGGCTTGGGTGTGGGACAAGTACCAGCATAGTGGGACAGCTGGTCAGTCAGGCTCCCTTGTCACAGCCTGAAGGAGGCAGCTGGGGGGCATGTCCCGAATCTGAGCACAGCATTAGGCATCCTGAAAGAACTCGGTGCACCCCTGTGGCCGCTTCCTTCACCTCCACCACCAGCACTTCAGCTCAGTCTCGAAAACAAGTAAATAAATATTCAAGAACTCATGACTATATATATATTTTAAAAACAGACATCTTAAAGAAACATTTATCCCATTTGCAGAAGATATTTTAATTCCAGATCCTAATAAATCCATGCAAGAGGTGCCTGGGCACACGTGGGGCATTTCTCCAGGAGTGTCGAGGGAGAAAAGAGGAAAGAAAGAAGCCCGATCTCTCAGTCTGCAGCTGAGAGAATGGTGCTGTGGATTAGGGCATGCGGTGGGAATGACAGGTCTGACTCTGCTTAAACCGGCATGCACCGGTCCAAGTATTTTAGGAATCCCGGGACTACAGAGTTAAGGAGGAAATTACACGTATATATCAGAGATGGCAATCTTTTAAGAAGGATCTTTTGAGGCACTCTGCAATAGCCTTTTAATAAAAACAGTATATTATCACCACCATCGACTGCTTATGACTTACAGAGGCCAAAGACATCCTTGAAAATGAGAACTCCAGAATTCTCTGTTCTTCACAAATTAGCACAAAATTTCTAGCAGCTCCTTTGTGGACTGTTAGGCATTTTCATATATGAAACTATGTCATTTGCCCAGAAGCCATTTTTACTTCTTCCTTTCCAGCCAGTGTGCTGGTATTTCTTCTTTTGTTCCCTCTGAGGTCCTGGTCTCTCGAGAGCACAGCTGGGTAGGGGTGAGTGCTGAGCCCTAGCCCTGTCTCCTGTGTTTTGGGAGAGCACACAGGTGTTTGTAATTCTGTAGGATAACATCTGTACATGTTTGCTGTGTTCTTTATCATATTGGGTGAATTTCTTCATATTCTTAGGCATGCTAAGATTTTTATTATACACAGTGTTAAACTTTCAAGAATCCTTATCTGAATCTATTGAGATGATCATCTGATTTTCTTTTTTGTGTTTATCAACCTAATGAATTTCATTGATTGCTTCCTGAATATCCAAACAGGATCATTCCCAGGACAAACTCCACTTGGTCACAATATACAGTTATTTCATACAACTTGCTAATAAGTTGTTAGTGACATGGAATCTCTTGACATATTTCTACAAATTATTGTAGTTCTGTCTTTCTTATTTCCAATCTTTTTTCTCTCATTGCGTGAATTTGGGTATTTTTCATTGATCTGTCCTCAAAAAATACTGGTCTTCTCTTGTATTTTCTGGTTTTCTGTTAATCACACTCAGTAGTTTTTTTCTGATCTAGAAATTCCATTTTTATATCTCCTTACCATGCATTTAAAATAGTTATTTTGAAATCCTTACCTCACTTCTTTCATTTTTGAGCCTGTTGGAATGGATTAATTTTGTACTAATTGTGGATCACACTTTAAAACTTCTTTGCAAGTACAGAAAATTTTGATTGGATTTCGAATACTTTGAACAATGTGCATTTTAAAGTATTTTTCTTAATGAGTATTGAAGTTTGTTCTGGCAGGTGGTTGATTTACTTGCTAATTACCTTGGTCATTTTGTGTAAGCATTTACTCTAAGGCTAGTTTTGCCCTACTATTAAGATAAAACCTTTCTTTATTTTTTTTTCTAAATACAAATATTTAACCAAGTATATTCCTCTCTGTCTGGTGAGATCTGAATATCTCCTTGGGTGAACTTTTGAAAAATTTCAGCTTAAAACTCTCCCATTCATTTCTACTAGGCTTCGGAGTTTCTCTTTACACATTGGTATCTTTTATGTAGCCACAGGGACAAGAAGACCCGGAGGCTGATTTTGAGAGACTGTGCTCTGCGTAGCTTCCTCTGATACTTTCCTGCAAACTTCCGGACGGCATCTCCCTAGAATTCAACTCCATCTCCTTAGATCTCGATAACCCTGTGCTCTGCTCAGCCTCTCTCTTTCAGGAACTTGGGAGTGGTTCTAGGAAAATCATTTGAATAACAGGGTACGTCTCATAGGCCTTTGTTCTCTCAGGGGTCACAGTTCTTCCCTCTGCAATGCGCTGTTTCAATTATCGTGTCTAGTGATCTGTTTTGTAAGGGCTACAGGGCAAGTTCAGTCCAGATCACTGGGCTGACTGCAGAGCAACTGGTGCTTTTTCCTCAAAGATTGCTGTTTCTTTGTTTCTTTTTAATATTGCACCTGTCAAACATGTGCATCCAGGTGAAACCACTTTCATCAAATTGTCTTACGCATTTCTGATCATCTCCCTTGAAGACATTCTGGTGCTGTCATGGACGCTTACGCAGGTCTGAAATTTATTCCAAATTGAGTTTATTTCTTGGACGCTATCACAGTAAATAACAACCAGCTGGAAACTATTTGTTTAATCAAATACTGGAAGACTAGTCCACAATCTTCCTTCTCATCTCTTTGGTATATACTTCCACTTGAAAACAAGATGAAACATATAAACAACCAGGTTCTGTTTTTCCTGACTGTGTATTCACAGGCTTGTGGCCCGGGGTGCAGCCTCCCCGCTCCTGAGCTTCCTCGGCCTCAGATGGGATGACAGCAATAATAATACGGTGATTTTAAGAAACAAGGGAGTAAATGTTCATAAACCAAATATACTCATGCCTGGCAAAGTAAAATGAGCAAATGAGTGTCATTAAATACATTTTATAGTACTTTCACTTTCTATAAATACTTTTCTACTGCCAATATCTAAATTCAAAATTGTCCTATATTCTTACGTAAATTTTACAGTCAGTCTGAAGCCAAACTTTGCCCGGGTTTTCAAAATTGGTTTCACACTGGAATAAAATAATTTTTATAAAACATAATTCCCTATTTATTATACATGGCATTTTGTGGGGGAGAGGGGCTGGCACCCTTAAAGTTCCAGCTGTGACAGGTTTGCTTCACTGTGATGTTAACTTACCTTCCTGGATACAATGATTTCCCTTCTCTTCTTCTTTTAATATCAAATCACTTGCATTTCTTGAACTGTAACACGTTCTCTCATGCCTCTCTCTGTTTAAACTTATTTTCTTTTGAATTCCTGCATCTACACAGTCATTGGGACTACTGACCTGCTAATTATTAGCTCAGCTGTTCTCTTTGTCCTGTAGTTTTCCTTGACCACTTAATCCCAACACTAATTTTGTCATGAGATGCAACATTTCCTTTGCTTCTGAAGCACGTTCTTATACAGCCTGCGCCCCTGCTTGCTTATAATCAATATTTTAGTTATTTGTCAGCCTCTCATAAGAAACAATGAGAGTCCTCATTTTGACTTGTTTTTTCAGCGTCTCCTATGTGCTTGCGGGGAATAGCGCAAAGATTGGCCAAACCACAATTTAATTTAATGTCCATTGAAATAAAAATAAATAAAATAGTAAAGGTAGAGTGTCCAGAAAATAGCTGTCACTTACCACGGGATTAGTGATCATTGCAGAGAGTTTATTAGAAATGACCAGAGTTCCCTGGGGAAAGAAAAATTCTGGCATGAGAAGTATGAAACCACACACATATAAATTAGTAAAGAAAGGAATTTTTGTTTGTTTTTTTTAAGTTTTGATGCTCAGAAATACTATGTTGATGAATATTACTTTGTATATATTTGTACTATTATTTTAATTGCCTTCAAGTATTCTATGACAAGAATACTTAAGGCTGTTAAGTTACAGGCTGTTGAAGATACAGTAAGCAACCTCAAAGAGTGGAAAGTCTTCACTCGGAATTCTCTAATTAATCATTTCATGATGAAGTATGGGAAATTGCAGATTATATTCAGGAAAAGGTGTTGACAAATAAATGAATATATTATTTAGCTTTTATTTGATGAACCAGGAAAACATTCAATGGAAAAACATAGTTCTGTTTTCTAAATTGAGCACAAATGCAATCTATCACATCAATCTGTGAAGTGGTACTTGCATGAAATGTTATGCTTCTAGAAGAGTAAATTAAAATATCCACAAATTTTTCCTGTTACTGCTGTGACTCAGCTATAATTACCACAAAACTAACTTCTGATTACTCTACCACTTGGTTCTCTGGAGGAAGATAAAATGTTCCTTTCTACTCATGGGAGGAAAATAAAACAAAACAAAATCCCCAGCCAGAGAGGTGGTTTCCGAAGTTTTCTGTAGGAACGTGATGGCCCCACCATGCCCATGCCTTCCAGCTCTCTGCCTGTCTCCTCCGTGGGCAGAGCTGTCCCAGGTGACAGTGCTGGGCCTCGTCAAAAGGCAAGCTTGGCACTGCCTACTTCCCAAATAGTGCAAAAACAAGACATTCAGGGTGGCTCAAAGGAGTAGGGTGCTGGCCCCATATGCCGGAGGTGGCAGGTTCAAACCCAGCCCGGGCCAAAAATCGCAAAAAAAAAAAAAAAAAAAAAAAAAATGCATTCACCTCTTAATACATAAGCAAGATTTTTGTCTTCAGAATTCTGTCTGTGTATGAAATTTCAAAACAAAGTTTGCTGTCCGTAGTGGGTCCCACCCATCTAGTCACCCACGAACATGACTAAAAAATACAACATATGAAACTGATGAACAGCGTGTGATTGGCATCAAAGCCATTTAATAAATTCACATTACCTCATATATATGTATTTTTATATATTATAGGGAAATATTTTCTCAATAAACACACACTGCCATCTCGATGTGCTAGAGACATGAAGAATACACAGCATGGAAGTACAATGAGGCCCCTTCCCCTGAGGAAAGCTCCTGCTATAAGGCCCAGAACCCACCAGGTCTCACAGACAATGGCCGGCACGGGATCCGGGGCCAGAATCATCTCCAGGGAAGGACAAAGTTGAAAACACTCCCAGGAAAAAGTCACCTTTCAGCGAAGAGTAGGGAAGCACACGGGATTGGCCAAGATGGTGAAGGAGAAAAGGGTGTTCTGGGCAGAAGAAAAGTTCGTGTGTCCTGCTGGAAGGAGTAAAAACGTGTTTTGTGGATGGTACAGCTGAAACTTCTGCCCGTGAAGCATGCTGAGGCCAGAGTGTCAATGCCAGGCTCCTGCGGGATGGTACTGTGAGTTCTGCTCAGGTTTACGGGAATGATGGAAGCTGCAGAGCAAGACGCTGACCTTGACCTGGCAGAAGGTGGGAGTGTGGCTGGGATGATGCTGAGCCGAGGCATTGGCTGCACTTGACAGGGAATGGTGAGGAATTGTGGGGTAAGGCCTGGGAGACGGAGTTCATGTGTGTGATCAAGGCCAGACCACATGAATGCAGTGAACGGAAAAGGATTCATGGGCAGAAGTGAGAGCTGAGAGGGGACATTTCGAGCTCCAAGAGCAAACTGATGCAAAATGCGGGTAAGATGAGGGAAACTGAACAGATTTGATATAAATTGAGTTAGAAAGACAAGCAACACAGGAATGACTTTGTAGGAAAATGCCATCAAAATATTTTAATGGAATGTCTTCTGTTTTTGAAACTAAGAAAGAAAGAAATGTGAATGTGAAAATATGTTACCTTCATTGAATCACTCACAGGCTTGCCATGGTTATAACCACCATCAGTGATCACGTCCCAGCCTTTTAGCAGCCAGTATTGCCCACATACCCTGTCAAAATTCAGACGGATGAGAGCCCCCAGCCATTACCACCAAAATTTTGAGATTACCACCAAAATTTTGAGACAATATTTATGTGTAAATATTTATAGCTGATTTGGGGGAAAGCATTAAAGTTTTGACCAGGAGCCAGACAAAAGATTTGCAGGGCTTTATTATACTTTGTCTATTTTATGATTTGTGAGTTTTACTTTGAATTACATAGGTGTATGTGTCGAGAGGGGTTGGCTAAAACCATCTCTGACTGTGCTTACGAATCATGGTTCTCATCCAAAATATAGTCATACATCATCCTCTCCATGTTAGATATAAAAGCCTCCCTAGAGCTGCTGCCCCACTGAAGTGAAGAGGGGGTCTGTCCACGTGCACCTTTCCGGAGTGCTGTCAAGAACCCTGCCATCCAGAAACTTGGGTGGGTCTGATACTTCCTCTGTCTCTAAGCTAACAAGGTGGCCAGACACACTTCCACAGATTCTGGCAGAAGATGTGAGAATCCAAGGACACAAGGACTACATGACTCATAGCGAGGCTGGTAGTGTGAGCTCCACGTCCACTGTGGATCCATGGTCCATGCCCCGGGGAGAGGTCCAGGGCCTTGGATGCTGCTGATGTACACCCCAGGTTTGGGTGACAGTGTAAGGAACAGAGCTGAGGACACCCCGGTCTTATAGGGAGGGCTGCTCTCAAATATAACCAACTGTTTCAGAGAGAGATGTGATCTTTCTTACCCTGCTGGTAAGGAAACAAATCTGCCTTCTTCCTGGGAGGGAGACACTATGTCTATCTTCTGAGGCTGCTTTATAAACATTGCAATGAATGTCTGTAACCAGATACCAATGCCTTTCACAGATTGACCAAAACAGAACCTGTATGTAGAATCTTCTTCCCACAATTATCTTCAATTCTTCTCCTCAGGACAGAGTTTAGGCTGAAATATTTTACCAAGAAATTGGTGAAAAAAATAAGGAATATTACAGAGATACTTTATGATGAGTATAACTTACACTGTTCCCAAATGCGATGAGCTTGGAGTTAGAGATTTTCTCTACCCTGGTCTCAATAGATCCTTTGAAGGTGAATTGTGTAGTTTACATCAGAAGCAGGAGATCAATATTATTTCCACATTGACCTTTGTCTTGTTTATTGCAGATCTGTTCAGACACTGCTGAGTTTCCCACTGAGAGCGCCCAGGTCAAGTACTCCAAGAAAGCAGAGGAATTTAACTCAGACCACGCGAGGAGGTCTAAACGCTGCACTCTCTGCCACCTTGGCCTAACGTGATCCTGGTACAGCTTCCCAGGGTAGGGTAAATGTAGTTATCTGTATATTTCTTCGTGCCAAAGGCAGCAAACATTTCACAAGCCTGTCCTGGGAGGACACCGGACTTAAGTTACAACACTGTGCCTCGGCTGTTCTTCTCGTGTCTCTGTCCCCTCGAAATCCACATTAACAGAGAACTGTGACCGGCCATGTCGCTCGTCCCTTCTCCTCTGTTCCCAACAAGCCACATCCTTCTCAGGAAAAGGTGAAGATCCGCCAGGACTCTCTTCTCATCTTCTTGTCCCAACCCTGGGTCTCCAGGACCGCCTGCCTGAACACAAACACTCGCCTCTGCAGGGCAGTGGTGGATCCCAACCGAGCCTACCTGTAGATTAAGTGGAGAGTTATGGCCCAGAGTCTGGGCCACCCTGGACAGCTGACTGCTCTTTCATTACTTGAAACAAGGCAGCAGCAGTTGAGCCTCAGAGGAGCTCCCTTACAAAATTTTCTCATGCGAGAAAGTGCGTGGTCCTTCCAGAGAGAAGGAACAATACTTATGTTGAACTCAAGACTTCAGTCCTAGCCAGAGAGGAAACCCTTGTTATCATCATTCATACCTTTCACTATTCTCAGATTCCAAAATCTTTTTTCTCAGTTTCAACCAAATTTCTGGCTATATACAGTTGATGATTTAATCTTTTTTGCTGTTGTTTTTCTCTATGGTTTATAAAAGAAGTAATTTCTCACAGTAGCTAAATGGTGTCAGTTAGACAAAGCGATGATTAGGAGCCCCTCAGCGGATCATTCTGAAGTAGCAGAGACGAGACCCAAGGCAGCACTTTGCTCACGCCCATGTGGGGAGCATTCTACTAAGGCTGAGCCCCACTTTCTGATCAAGAAAGAGCCTCAGGATTTTTTTTTTCTATACATATTCATGTGTTTATTTGGTTTCCACTTTTTGCATTCACAAAATTTAAAAGGCTTAAAATTTAATAACGATAACAATGTTTTAAGAGAAGGACTAGAAACAAAAACCTCGTAAAGCATGAACAAAGATAAATACATTCAAAAAAGAAATAAGATGATTGCTGCAATGAAATATTGAGCAATGATAATAACAATAATGCAAAAAAGTAACATTCACATTGTCAGATAAGAGTATGTCTTTCATTGAGTGCTTTGACTCTGAGGTTCAATATGGAGTCATCAGTTAACTTCTTATTTTTTTGCCAAAGAGCCTCAGTTTTAATCTAAACACATTTTTATCAAGGTTACATCATGGGTATAGCAGTGAACAGTTCACAGCTAGCTTTCAAAATGTAAAAGTACCTTGGCTCTGCCAATTCTCTCCCTTTTTCCCTAGTAAATTTACAAATGTAATTTGCTCTTGAGGCAGGAGTAGATCTGTTTTCAATTGAAACCTGAGATAAATATTATATTCCTTTATTTTACGTAACTAAACTTAATTCTACTCTGTGCCATTATCCCACCAGGCTGGAGTGGCATTTAGCCTCTGGTGTGCTGAGGTGCTGGGGTTGTACTTGGAAGTCCACGGCTCTGACCGTCCATCAGCCACCCACCTGCCAGTGCCCGTGCTGGCTGTGCTGCTTCTGTACTGATCTTCTGCAGTGCTCAGCCACCATTCTTCACCCAGAACCTAGACTCTCTGCTGTTCAACCTGGGAAAGTCTTTCTTTTTTCTTAGGAAAGCTTATCCCCCTGTCTCTTTCCACTTCTATCTTATTCTTCTCAACCGACTTCACCCATTGTTCTTTTACAGAAGTCTATGGTCAAGATTATTAGGAAGCTAAAGCTGCCAAAGATAGGCAAAGCTAGATATGAGATGAAGGTGGGAGAAGCAGATTGTATTCACTGCTAACTCTTGAGTAGGGAAGAGAGTCCGTATGACTTGAGTTCAACCTCAGTCAGTACAGAGGCGACATGACCTTCTGAAGGGAACGGTGGGCTTGGGGTCCAGGAGCTCAGCAGAGTCAGAGAAGAGAACAAATGTAAGAGTGGGTGAGAGAGCAGGTCACAGCAGTTCAGTTAGGCCAACTGTGTCTGTCCCCAGGAGTCACTGGTGTCAGCCTCCTACCCTCCCATATGGACTGGGAGTCAAGGGCGCTGTCCATGTTGGTAATGGTATTTCAAACAAACGGCTTTTGAACTTTATCTCAGAAATGAAAACAATGAAATGTAAACATTTGAGTCCTCATATCAATCTCAAATTGAAAATTTACAAATAAACTTTAAAAAAGATGACATTCCTTGAGTTGAAGGAGACACATTTAAGAATGGACAAGAATAAGGACTTCATGTAATTTCAAAAAATAATAAATGTTCTAAGAAAGGGGAATCCAGGGCCTGTCATCAGATGTTGGCTGGAACAAAGAATAAGTTCTGCTGGTAGCCTTGCATTTTCCAGAGTGGAGCTGAAGGGGGGGAGGGCCACCCCAGGGACCAGTGGCTGTTGAGAGTCATCAGTTTGGTTGCTTAAATTTTAAGCAATCAGAGTGTTTCATATGAACATTACAAATAAATGTGAAAAGTGAGGCAGTCTCAATTTTTTTCCTATAGGGATTGGTTTTACTAAAACATTTCATAGTTAACTGCACTTTGTAATTATTGAAAAATTGGAACTGTATATAAACATTAACTCTCCCTTTAATTTTCACCTTTTATATATGAAATATTCTCGCTTTAACATCAGGATTTAGAGATGAGTATCCAACTCAGCTCATTGTTACACTATAGAGGGGATGTTGGTTGTACTAGAGAACAGGTTGGAAGGATGGAATTGCCTCTGACATGATAACACTTCGAGGGCCCGAGGGGTTTAGACAATTTATAAAAAGATTAGTACTGTCATAAATGGGCTTGGGTGTGAAAGGCACTCTTTTTGCCCTCTGCTCCTTTCCCCATGTGAAGACGGAGCACCCCTCCCTCCTGAGGACACACCAGCAATGCACTGCCATGGAGGCAGACAACGGCCCTCTCAGGACACGGAACACGCCAGCACCTTGATCTGGGGACTGCTCAGCCTCCAGTACTGCAACAAATGAACTTTAAGGTTTCATAAATTACCCAGTCTACAGCATTATTTTATAACAGCACAAACAGACTGAGACGGGTGTTATACCCTCCTGAGGGCTATTCCTGTAGCACCCTGCCAGGAGCTCACGGAGAAGATGAGGCAGAACCCGAGATTGTCCCTCTGGTGGGGCTCCCACTCTTGCAACTGCAGGGAACCTCATATCCACTGTCTCCACCAGAGAACAGAAACTTTAATCAGAGGGAGAAGCCCATCTAAATCTGCAGAACAAAAGCACCTCTAGAAAACCACCACAGCTGACAGAGGTAAACAGATGGGAAAAAAGGTATTTTAAAGGATCTCCAGCACTAAAGGAGGGCAGAGTAAATGTAAAGCCTAGCGTTGTATCTGGAACCGAAGCAGAAACTTTCATCAAGGCCACCATCCCAGGGCTGAGGGTCACCTTCTCACTACTGAAGTTTAAGCAGAACTTGAGAGAACTTCTCCTCCCACACCCCACCATCTCATGCCAGCAGGCAATGAGCAAAATAACCATGAAGTACAGCTGACTGACCCACGCTCTCTGGGGAGCCCAGCAAAGACGTAATAGAAATTCAATCAGAGAAGCAAAACAAGGTATCCACAGAGGAATTACAGAGCCTTCAGGAGCTGAGAGTAACCAGAACAACACTCTCACCCCAAATCCTAACTAGATCAGTACAAACCACACACTAAAACTCAACAGAAGGAACGTGCTCTTCTCTAAGCAGAAAAGAATATTCGCCTTAGTGCCATCGTCTATAAACATACCTGTCTTTGAAGAAAACATTACAAGCCATGCCAAAAAGCAAGAAAAACATAGTCTAAAGAAAGAAAGCAAATGTCAATATAAGATTAGTGTCAAACTGTCAGTCTGGGAATTTTAAAATAATGGTAGTTAACATGCCAAATCTGCTGAAAGAAGGATAGAGAACATGCAGAGGGACACAGATAATTTCAGTAGAAAATTGAGAAATACAAGAAATAATTAAAGGGAACACTAGAAACCAAAAACAGTAAAAATATGAAACTATGTTGGAGATCCACAATAGACCTGACTGCCAAGGAAAGCATCAGTGAACTTAAACATCAATTACCATGAGTTACCCTGCTCTGTTCCTTCTGTCTGGTGAATCTACTTCAACATTTCTTGTAGAGTGAGCCCTTTCCAGTATACAAAAAAAAATTTTCCTCTTAATTTTGGAAAGATACTTTTTCTGGCGATAGAATCTTGGGCTGTTGGGTTTTCCCTTTGGCACTTTAACAAGGCTGTTCCATTGTCTTTCCACCTGCATCACCTACAGTGAGAAGTGGGCTGTGATTCCTGTGATTGGAATTCGGCAGAGAGAGTGATTTTGCTCCGTCCAATTTCCTGCGAGATTTTCTCCTTGTCTTTGGTTTCAGCTTTTTGAATATATTATTCCTATATGTGGTTTTCTTTTTATTTATGCAGACTGGTGTGTGTTGAAGTTCTTAGATCTGTCGTTTGGTGCCTGTCCCTAATTTACACAAATTTTTGGATGTTTTTGCTTCAAGTTTTTTTTCTATCCTGTTCTTTATATGTCTTCATCTTTCATTTTTTAATCCAAACATATGTAGAGTCACAGGGGAATTTTAGGATGATATAGGTGCTTTGGGTGATACCTGGTCACAGAACTTGGGTCTGTGCATTTGTAAAACACCTATGAGCATACATTACAAAGACATAAATTTTTTATTCAAATTAAATACTATATGAAAATCAAATTAATTTTAAATTAATCCAAGATGCTAGATGATCCCAGTATGGACTTCAGATTATGCCAAATGACTGTTTTCAAATTATACATGTATATACTATAACCTCACCAGAGGGAAAAGGGTATAGCTGGCATTTAGCTGTGAAAAAAGGTGTTTTAACTGGAAACTAAAATGAAAGACAAAAGAACAACAAGTTGCTTCTTATGGAGGTATAGGTTAGCAATTCTGAAACAGCTATACGTGTATACAGGGGATTGAAAAAAATAAGTAAATGCATATATCCAATGTACTTAGTGCTAAAATGAAACCAATAAATAAATAACTATGTGCCCACATGAGATTAAAACACAATATTCAGGTGGGAGGAAGGGAGGGTGATTGGTGGAATCTCACCTGATGTGTATAATGAGGGTGCGTGTGCAGCACACCCATGGGTGAGGGCTCAATTACAACTTGAACTTTACCTTAGAAATGCAAACAATGTAGCCCAATCATCTGTGCCCTCATACTAATCTGAAATAAAAATAAATAATAAAAAAGAAAAAAGAAGTAAATGGATAAAGAATGGTAGAAACAAGATTTCTAATTAGCAAACAGTGAAGTAACAGAAATGAGAGGAAAAGTCAAGAATCAATTTCTGGTACCTTCTTGTCCATTTTGTGCTGCTTTAACTGAATACCTGAGACTGTGTAATTTATAAAGAACAGGTGTTTGTTTGGCTCATAGTGCTGGAGGTCTGAGATCAATAGGTGGCACCAGTTGAGGCCTTACCTTGGTGTCACCCATGACAGAAGGCAGTAGGGCAAGGAAGTGCATGTGTGAGAGAGGGGAAGTGGGGGCCAAATTCAGCCTTCCATTAGAAAACCACTCTCAAAATAACTAACCCACTCTCGTGATGACAGCATTAATCCAAAGACCTCATGATGTAATGTCCTTGCAAAGGTACCACCTCTCAACACTGTGGCAATGGAGAGTAGGTTTCTAACGCAAGAACTTTGGGGAGACCTTCCAACCACATCAGTGCTGTTTTATACTTGGGGATGTTAGCATGAACTCATATTTAGCTATATGCACATTTATACATATGTGTATGTGTCTTTGTGTGTGTATACATGTGTAATTAATCTATATATATATAGATAGTCATAGTCTTACAATGGTTCGACCTATCAGTTTTTCAACTTCACAATGGTGTGAAAGCTATATGCATTCAGTAGAAATTATACTTTGGCACAGTATTCAGTTACACAAGTTATTCAATACTTTATTATAAATTGGCTTTGTGTTAAATCATTTTGCCTAATTACATGTTAATGAACTGTTCTGATCATGTTTGTATCAGGCTTCCTTAAGCTATGATGTTCAGTAGGTTGGGTCAAACAAATGCAATTTGACTTAAATGCTTTCAAGTCATAACATTTACCATGATGTAACCTACTCTAAATTAAAGAGCACGTGTGCAGAAACAATTATTGACTTGGTCGTGTGCGCACATACCTGGTCACCATGTGCATGTGCCTCACCTGGATCTGCTCACTGAGATGCTCTAGGGCAGTGGTTCTAACCTTCCTAATGACGTGGCCCTTTAATACAGTTCCTGTGGGTCGCGACCCACAGGTTGAGATCCACTGTTCTAGAGGCGCCCAGCACCCATGTTCTGATCTATAAATATCATTCTCTAATAACAGCAATCAGGACTTTTGAGAGAACTGAGGTTAGAGCTGAATCATGGAAAATATGATCTTAGAGCACATTTTTAAGGCCAGAAAGTCAGGAAGTGCTCATTAAACAAAATGATAGATATCCACCAATGGGCAGAAAAGATGTTCCAAAAAGTCTCCCAATAAAAAATGGGCACAATTTAAGCAACAAAACAATGAATGAAGTGTTGAATTGTGACACTAATTTAAGGCTACACTAATCCAGATTAAATGAAATATAACATAAATATGCATAAGTCTATACTGATGATAAACAACTGAACATACATCAGCTCCCCTGAATGTAGGCTGGTTAGTGATTCAAATCCAAAGAAGAAAATATGAAAAGAAAATAGTGACTTCAGAGAGTAGGAGTTTGGCATACAGCCCTCCCCATACAGTCAAGGTGAACCTCACCAGTAGCAGACCATGTTGCTAAGACGCACCCCTCTGTGGAAGGAGCCCTGTGCCTCCGTGCCATTCCCTCCACAGACTCCTGACCACCATCTAACCACCAGGGGAAATATCAGACAGATCCCACTGAGGGATATATCACATGATACGTGACCAGAACTTCATAAAACTCTCAAGGTTCTGTAAAACCTTGAGAAACGGCCACAGATCAGAGGAGACTACAGAGATAGGGTGACTGAAAATGCGATACGATTTCCTGGACTGGATCCTGGAAATGAAAAAGTAAATTAGTAAAAATAACTACAGAACTCAAATGAAGATTATACTTTAGTGATTAATATTTTGAATGAAGCTAATATTATATTATATATTATATTATAAATTATCTTTATATTTTTATATAAGCTATTCTTATATAATATTCTTTTATTATACATAATATGTTAGCATTGGCATCTTTTTATGACTCTTCTAGAAATCTACTTATAAAAAAAAAAAATCCCAGAAGAATTTGCAAGGCCAAAACAAGGCATGTGAAAAAATTTACTCTCAATTTGACAACCCATACCAAGAAATCTTTTAGATCTTTTCAATGTATCTGATAAAGTTACTTTTTAAATTCACCTTTTTTCCTTTAGAGAACATACATATGTCAAATGCAGACAACAGATTGTGTAAATTACTGTGATCTCTAACATTAAAGAAATGATGTTTTCTCTACTATTTTCTCTATTTTCCATATCACCTTTAAATATTTTTTGGCACATAAAGTTCACTAAACAATAGTATGATAGGCTATTTATTTTGATTTGTTCATATGCTGTTCTTAATGATAAAAAGTAGGAAAATGGAAAAAGTAGAATATAAATCTGACTATTGGATCTCAAACTATAAAACTACCAGAAGACAGGAGAAAGTCCCAGCCACTTTGGGTCAGATATTTCTCATATAACATCAAAATTATGATCTATAAAATAACTGATATCCAATTGGGATTCACCAAAATCAAACATTATTTTGCTTCAAAAGACATTTCTAAGAAAATTAAAAAGACAAAACATAGAGAAAGTATTTTATCTAAGAAAGAACTTACATGCACAATATGTTAAAATTCTTAACACAAACGATATAAAAAAATAGTAATAAAATAGAATATTTGGATATCTATCTGGAAGTGGACATATATGGAAGCAGGTGCATGAGGAGTTGGTCATTGTCAGTCAACAGGGAGACATAAAACACGAGTATCGCTTTGTGGCTATTGGCATGGCTAAAATGACAAATGCTGACAAAGCCAAGTGTTGGCAAAAATGTGGAGCAACTAGAAACCTCTTATACTGCTGAGAAAATGAAACAGAAACGTTTGAAAACAGTTCAGCAGTTTCTTAAAACCTCAAATGTGTACCTACCATATGATCAAACTATGTCACTCATAGGTAATTACTCAAGAGAAATGACAGATTATGTCTATTCAAACATCTGTACAGGACAATTTATGGAAATTTTATCTATCTGTCCATCTATCTATCCCTACCTACCTATTATTTATTTATTTATTTATTTATTTACTTATTTATTTATTTTAGACAGAGTCTCACTCCGTATACTGGGTAGAGTGCTATGGCATCATCATAAATCACAAAACCCTCAAGCTCTTAGGCTCCAGAAATCCTCCTGCCTCAGCCTCCTGAGTAGCTGTAGTTACAAGTGTCCAGCACCACGCCCAGCTAATTTTTCTTATTTTAGTAGAGATGGGTCTCACTCTTGCTCCAGTGGGACTTGAGCTCCTGAGCTCCAGAGATGCTCCTGCCTTGGCCTCCCAGACATTAGAGGTATGAGCTGCCGTGTCCATTGTATGGCAATTTTATCAAGAGACAACAATGAAACCAGTCTCAGTGTTCATCACAGTTCAGTGGATGAACAAATTGTAGAATATCTGCAGAAATAAAAAGTATTAGCCATTTGCTACCCTCTATCTTGGATGAATCTCAGAGTAGTTATGCTGAGTGAAAATTCAATTTACCTTATAGTGACAAAATAAAATTCAGTGTGGCCTGAAAAAAAGGGTGGGTGTGGGAAAGGTTAGAAGCAAGTGATTACAGAAAGGCAAAATGTTAGGGTTATAGATATGTTCATTGTCCTGTATGTGGTGATGATTTTACAGGTGCTTAGAAATTTCAATCACTTATAATTATCTTAATCTTTTTAAATTAATTAATTAATCTTGCTCGATTATTTTGTAAAGTTTAACTTTCATAGTTGGTTTTTTGAGTTCTATTTTCCTAGTCAGATAAGAATGATAAAGGAAAGTATTATTTTATATATTTATATTACCCAAATTCCAGCATTCCTTAATTATTATAGTGTATTCTATTGTATTTTAGATCTTTTTCTGTTGTAATCATGCTATTATTTCTTAAAATTAAATTAAATTTTCTTTCCAATAGTTACATTACTTCTTTCCTCTTTCTTCTCTGTATTAGGAAGAACCACCATAAATATGTTAAATTCTATTGTACAGAGAAGATACTCTTGACTTACAAATCCACAAATTAATAGGTATTCCTTCCCATATAAATATAATTTTAATAGCCAACACATGAAGATTTATTTATCCCTTTTTATTACATATTGCACATTAATGGATGCTTGTATGTGTATGTGTTCTTAAATTTAACAGCCCTGAGAATACTTAGTTTTTAGTATTTAAATGAAACACAGAATTAAATATGTCTTGTTTAGGTGGCATAATTTCAGCTTGACTCATACCTGCATAATTCTAATTCTAATTATAAGAATAATGATAATGATAATCAGGTAAATTATTTCTCATGACATCTTTTGACTAGGTGCAATAATTAGTTGATTTTACATATAAGGAAACTTAGGCATCGAGAAATCTCCCTGTGATGACAGGGAGGAATGGGGAACTTTACATGCAACCAGACATGGTTATAGGCAGAAAGTCTTTAAATGGTTCCTTTTGGGGAAGGCAAGTTTGAAGTCTTTTGTGAGTTAGAAAGGAAAAAAAACCTGGATAGAACTCCATATGTGGCTAAAGGCCTGGTTACGTAGAAGTGATTAAAGGCCTGGCTTCATGGAGGCAGGCCTGCAGGCAGGTACCTGTAAATCTCAGGAATTTCCAGACTACTCCCTAAAGATGGATGACTGCCTCCAGATGGTCTGTTAAAGGTCAAGCATTCAAACAGCTTATTTCCCCTTGTTTTCTGGTTTTGTTTTTTATTACCTAGTTTAAGAATAGTTTTAGATAATGTTAGTGGAGTGGTTATCAGTTAATCCATATACCCTTTGGGGCCAGGCACTGAGAGGCCTGGGGCTAAAGTTTAAGTCCTGTGTTTATTGATTAGTTGTGTGTAGTATTGCCTATGTAAGCTTTGGTGGAAGAAATAAAGTTGCTGCATGCCATGAGAGAGCTACAGCTTTCCTTATTTGCCATACAATTTCATTGCAGGTCTGAATCTCTGCAGCACCGCACCACACAACTTTCACACATTACAGGGTCCCCCCAAAACTCACTGCTGACCACCGATTCACCACCACTTACTAGGCTCTTCTTATAGACCCAGTACAAATTAACTGATTTTGAAAGAAATGTGAGCAGTAACTGCAGGGAAGAAGAAAGAGAGAGGGAGGAATTTTCATTACTTTAAGAAATAAATGGGAGAAATCACGAGTGTGAAGCTATTAAGTACCTGCAGCTCTCTTCCAAGGGACGTAGTATGGAGTACAGGGCAGCCAGGAGGAAGAGCTGTGATTAGAGCAAAGTCACTTCAGAGTCCCAGCTGTCTGTTCATTCCCAAGCTGTCTCATCCCTGAAAAACACTTCATAGCATTATTTGGTATCAAAGAATTGCTGCATGCTCAATGCAAGTAAATATATAACCCGTGGAAATAACAGATTGATGAAGTCATTTAATAA
The DNA here is from genome assembly GCA_963574655.1 of Perodicticus potto. NCBI lineage: Eukaryota > Metazoa > Chordata > Mammalia > Primates > Lorisidae > Perodicticus > Perodicticus potto. The sequence goes on along the minus strand of CAUYRH010032233.1, from coordinate 10,569 downwards.
CCTACCAGAACAAAAACGATGGAATTCAAAGCCACCTGCTTAGGATCCCCAAGTCCTATGGCTGCCAGAGCAGAATTTCAACATGGACCAACCGAACCTCAGAGACAACATCTGGGAAGTGTTCTTGTGTTGGGGCAACATTAGAATTTGTTCAGGCGGTTAATTAAATGTGCTTTAGACTTATCTGAAAACTTGTGAAATATACCTTCATTATGTCACTTGTTCCTAAAGACTTCTTGTCTTGATTGGTCATCTGGTCGACCTTTGTGACCCCGGGGTATGACCCTGTGACCATGGCCAGTTTCTGAGCCAAAGCAGTTGTTCCAATGAAGAAGCAGCCAGGACATAAGCCCACATCTGTCACTTACTCTGTCACAGGACACACTGAGACACAGCGGAAGGGACATAGTGTGGGTAGTGAGGTTTATTTCAGGCTGCGGACTATTTCCAGTGATTTTTAGCCTTTCTCTTTCCACGCCCAATTGGGTATATTCCAGTAAAATTAACAAGCACTTGTTAATCACTCGCTGAGCGACATGCATTATTCAGGCTACTGTATATGTCTAAGTTAGCAGCATATGGGGAGATAAAATAGAAAACCCACAGCAAGTTTTACTCAATAAATGCTATAGACTACTTTGCTTTGGTAAGTTACAAAAAACAAAATAAAAAAGCAATATATCTCACTGGGACACTTATGTGAGCATACATAAGTTTATTTCATGTAATTTACTGCCTGGCATGGTTCATGCACAAGGCGATTTTTCCCTCAGGAAATATGTGGTTAAATATAGTATCTTCTGCATTGCAGGTAGACATAATTTTAAAAATGTTTTATCCTTTTTTCATTTGGTTTTTGATGAAAATTAATCAGAGTGACATACAAACACAGAGACCAGCTTATAATGTTTTTGGTACTGATTATATTTTAAAAGAGAAACAACTCTTTCAATAATAATATAGTCTAGATAATTTTCTTTCATTGAACACCTTCTGCCTCTAAAAGGTCAACTCCTAACATTTTAGAAATAATTATTATTTACTGAAGATATTAAACTAATTACTTCAACTTCTCTCTTATTTCTTTTGGGATTTAGTATTAGGAACATTGCCTGGCTTTGGAAGAAATTAGAACATCAATATACATTTATCTTTAAAACTTAAGGTGACAGAAAATTTTCATCATGAATCTCATTATAAGCAGTTATAAGGGAGTTATTTTGAACTTTTCCATGGAAATAAAATTTAAATCTGGCTTTCTGAAGGCAATTAAAATACCCTAGAAAATTCACTGCATTTATAAAATTGAAAGATACCAGTAGATAATTTTACACTTTGTAAGTAAAACTCTATCTTTTCCATTTATAACAAGATTTGAATTTAATTAGATAAATGTATGCTGAGACTTTCGGGCAATAGACTCACTTAAAATAAATTGAATAACTGAGACTTGAAATATATTTGCTAGAATTGTGCATCATGGTGTGGCCTTAAAATGAAAAAGGAGGGAGGAATGTAAAGAAATTTTAAAAAGAGTGATGGTTTTCTAGAAAATTTTTCTCCTAAGTGGTACAAGCTGTGAGTGATACATGGGGCCAGTCTCTCACATGTGTGTGCTGGACGCATTCACACACCCACACACGAGCACTGATACACCCACACTCAAATATATGTGTGAGCATATTATATTCTGGAAATTATTCTCCACAACTGTGGTTTTCTGCTATCCTGTAATATTTTATCATATGACTATGAATTATTTTACATTAAGTAGGCTATTCACTTTGGGATTGGTGCCATTATTTTTCTCTTATTAACAATACTTCAATTATGTGTGTATATGCATATACATGCATAATTTTTAAAATATACACATACATATTTTTAAAAACCTATTTCCAGATTTCAAGTGTATTCCAAATTACCTTATAGACTGATTATACCAAGGTGCACTCCAGCAACAGTTCACAGGCGTTGTTCCTTTCCTCACTGTCTTTTGGTTATGAATTAGCCCCTACATTGAAGGTAGCTCTTCTGTGATAGCTCTTCTTGAAATATTGTTGGGAATTATTTAGTCTGTGACTTCCCCTCTGTCTTTTTATTATTATGCCAATTTTCAGATTCACTTGTTTTAATATATCACTTGTTTTAATTTATCATTATATTATTTTCTACTATTTATTCTATGGGTTGACAGCGTAAACCAAAATATGAATGTATTTCCAAATAGTTAATAAATTGCCTCAGTACTGTTCGCTGAGGTTCCATTATAAATTATTGATATGTCTGACATGCTATCCTATTGTGTATAAATAGGACATTCGTATATGTATATGAATTTGTTCTGGGGATGTTGTTTTATTCAACTGACCTCATCATTAACTTGCCCATTGCACATCATTTCACTTTGTTACTCTTTTTTTTTTAGTATGTGGAATTTCAAGTCCATTTATATTATTCATGGTCAATCTTGCCAATTAATCTCAATATATAATCTAAGCCATATACACAACTTTAAATTTAGAAGTAGTAACATCCTACAAATTTAAATAAAATTCATGTAAATAATTTTATTTGATCTAATAAATTAAAACTTATCATTTTAATTTATAATCAATATAAAATGATTAATGTGATAGACTATATTCTCTTTTTTTACTATAACTTTGGAATGCAGAATGTGTTTTACATTTATTATATGCAGACAATCCCTGACTTACAATGGTTCAAATTACTGTTTTACAGTTTAAGATGTTACGAAAACAATATTCATTCAGCAAAAACCATAAAACCATTCTGTTTTTTACTTTCATTACAGTAAAACATATCCAACACTTTGTTATAAAATAGAGTTATTGTTAAATGATTTTGTTCAGCTCTGGACTAATATACCCATAAGTGTTCTGAGCATGTTTAAGGTAAACTATGGTGTTCAGTAGATTAGGCATATTAAATGCATTTTCTATGAGAATTTTTAACTTATAATGGGTTTGTCAGGATGCAACTGTATTATAAGTCAAGGATTATTTATGCACAATTAGGTATTTGTGTGTATCTCAGTATTTAGACTAGACACATTTCAACTATTTATCAAGTACATAAAACTAGCAGATATATTTGGAAGTGAAGTTCAAGCACTTTTGTTTTGAGACAGGGTCTTACTCTCTTGCCCTGGTAGTGCTGTGGCATCATAGCTCACAGCAGCCACAAACTCTTGCCTCAGCCTCCCGAGTAGCTGGAACCACAAGTGCCTGCCTCTACGCAGAGTGAAGTTTCTATTTTTGGTAGAGATGAGGTCTCACTTTTGCTCAGGCTGGTCTTGAACTACTGAGCTCAAGTCATCTACCAGCCTCAGCCTCCCACTGTGAGCCACTTCACCCAGCCAAGCATTCTGCTTTAAAAATAAACTTTTGGGATACTTTGCTAAGAAGAATATATATCTCAAGAATGGAAGAAAAAGTATCCAATGTACTCAGCCCTACTATGAAGCTAATTTATAGCTGTCATATGAATGGTATAACCCAACTATAGCACAAGAATTTGGGGAAAGGGACAAGGTAGGGAGGGGAGGGGGGAGGTTGGGGTGGAGGGAGGGTAATTGGTGGGGCCACACCTATGGTGCATCTTAGAAGGGTACAGGCAAACCTTATTAAATGCAGAATACAAATGTCTTCATATAATATCTGAGAAAATGCCAGGAAGGCTATGTTAATCAGTTTGATGAAAATAGTTAATATTGTATATGAAACCAGCACGTTGTACCCCTTGATTACACTATTGTACACAGCTATGATTTAATAATAAAGACAATAAAAAAATAAAAATAAACTTTTACCAAGTGCTAGAAATATTTTGTTTAGTGGCATGATGCGTTATAGGTGAATTATGAAAAGACTTACAACTCTATACAATTTTTGCCATGACATTAATTGCAGAAATGCATTAGGCACACCAATGCTGCCCTCTATGACAACAGAGATCAGTTTAATGTCTCTTGCATTTTTTGTAACTTATAGTTTATACACATATATATATAGAATAGATAACAAAATAGAACAGTTTTAGACAGACCACTATTCTCATAGGCCTGATTTTTCACAAGAACTTGAATAAGAATTGACATAGTAAAGATTCTAGGAAAAAAATCATCTCAACTACTACAAAATTAAAACAAAGTAAAATAAAATATGGTAGCCGGGAAAATAAAGAGCTAGAAGTTTTCCAATAGAATAATCCCTCCATCGCCACTACTTCTACCCATATTTTCAGTGGATATGTGATGCGTTCACTGTTCTTCATGTAGAATTTGGTTTGCTATTCAACTAGCATTAAGTGCTATGTCATCAAAGTCACGTAAGAGAAAGAAAACTGCTACTTTACAAGAGCATCCACATAATGTTGTAAAAGGTCACTATTATTTGTCACCTGCACTGTTTCAGGGCTGTGGCACCAGCGCCATGTCTGGGAGCAAAGCCACTCACTCAGTCTCACTGACTCTGCCCAGGTTTAAGCTTGCTTCTGAACCTCGGTATCCACAGATAATATCGATTCACCAAACAGGGTTTAAACAGAAATTTCAAAATGGTGAGTTAGTGTTATTATAAAGGTCTTTGCCTATTTTTAAATAAAATTAAACTCAAAATCGAAGCCAAAATATATCAGACATTTGGGCGACTTGTATTTTATTATTAGATGATTGTATTTTTCTGTTAAGTTCTGTATAAAATTTTAACTTACACCTTTATTTTACCTTAGTAAGCAGAGACTCTGATTCCTGCTGCAGGCGGCTACCGGGTCGTTTTTCACTTGATCGATGCTTTCACCAGTCTACATGAGTGATTTTTGCACAGACAGGTGGACAGCTCATGCAGTCAATGCAATTTAGTCTGGACAACAGACCCGGAGTCCAAGCTGTGTCCCATCAGCCCAGACTGTACTGTAACTGGAGATAGACATCCAGCTGTGCTGTGCTCCTGCCACCCACTTATTCTCTTAAAATATAGCTCACCGAAAGGTATTTTGCTTTTAGGCATGAAAATCTTTCAATGCATGTTGATTTTGGCATAGTCCAAAACTGAATTCTATTCACATTTAAACTATCTTTAGAACAAAATTATTGCTCATTAATCAACATGTATTCGGTCATTTAAAAAATGCCACCATTCACTATATGGCCCCACTATTTAGCTCGGAACTCAGCATATGGAAATTTCTAAATAGATATTTTTAAATGCATGAATGAATCAATCCATCGTTTCAAGGAGCTGTGCTAAAAAAAAAAAGTTACACTATTTCAGGTAAGAGTAAGTATGGGGCCTAACAGGCAGGCAGTTTCAGAACTACTAAAATCGAAAGGATGAGATTTCTCCTTTCTCATCTTTTCAAGCTGCTTCTGTGATAGATTCCCCACCCCCACCCCACTGATGTTCCCTCTAATACATGGCCAGAAACCCTTCCTGGCAGCTGCCTCATTATCCTCACTGCCAGGCGACACCTTGTCCGCACAGCAGGTGCATGAACTTTCACACATAAAGAATTGGATCCTTCAGTTCTTTATTACTCCCCCTGTTCATGTAAGAAACTGCTGTCGTGGTGGATAACTCGCTCCACAGAGGACCCCACCTCTCCTCTGCCTCAGCGACCCTACCTCCCACAGGAGACCACCGCGCCCCCAGCGGCCCCGCAGTGTTACAGCAGCCAGCAGGTGCCACAGTTGACTGGGCCGCCTCCAGCCCAGAATTCCTGTCATCACTCATTTATCAAAACGAGCCAGTGTGAGTGGCCAAAGACAAACATAATTTCCATTTTTTCCTCTTTGATTAAGTAAATAGAATGATAAGTGGTTCCCTAAGAAAATTATAACTAAATTTAAGTTTTAAAATTAGCAAATGGCATGCTCCATGATTAAAAAAAAAAAAAATCCATACACTCATCCATTTAATACAGTGCCACCCAGAAACATGACGAGAGAGCAGTGGGACAAAACTGATGGAAGTTGCTTGACGAGTAGAGTTAGGGCTGGGAGGATGGGGACGGATGCTGAACAAATCGGCCAGCGGGATGCAGGGCAGCTTCGGGAGAAAAGGGACAGACAGACAGACGCTCCACATCTCTGAGGGTCCCTGGATAAAGAGAAGGGGGCTTCTGCAAGAAATTCCGCGGAAGACCGGGAAAACAAATGCAAGTGCTCGAGGTGGGATCAAATGAGGACGATCTCTGGAAGACCGGGTGGGGTGAAGCGGAGACAGCAGGATGCTTGGCTCAGGAGTAACCCTCAGGAGGGGCCGAAGGCTCAGGAATCAAGGTCAGCCTTGCAATGATGAACAACTCACTATCCACAATAAACAAGATGGGAAAAATTTTACACAGGCAGGCTTCTGTAATTTGATGGGCCCTTTTGTAGGAAGGAAGAGCTGGTTCGGATCTGCCACGGTCCCAGGCGCCCTGACCACGGAGTCCTCGGAGACGCGAAGGTCGCCAGGGCGAGGGAGGAGGCTGGGCCCTTAATGCTTTGAGCGTAAAGCTGTTTTTGCACCTGTAGATGGTTTGTGACTTCTTCCATTTGGCTCAAAACGGGGGAGGACATCTGAGAAGTGATGGAGGCGCAGGATTTACCTTTTGCCTCTGTGGAATGGCTGGGAGGGTGCCCCGGGACGGGTGGCCCCGGGTGCCGAGCAGCAGGTGCACGCTGCGGGCTGAACGCGCGGCCCTGCGGCGAGGACCGGCGTTTTACTCTTCTTGACTGTTAGAGAGATGGAGAAGAAATGAGATCTGTCTGTGAACAACATTGAAACCCGGATCTCGCATGTTCTCCTGCCATCATTCATTCACCTGTTTATTTTTAACCCAGTAGCAGTAACTTGTTTGTTAGCTCCGAATACAACACATATCCTTGTTACATATCCGACGTTATCTTTGCCCTGAACTCAAGTGCATATGCTAGTATGTTTATCAGGATTAGAATTCTGATAAATAAGATATCTATGTGAATTTCCTAGGCCTCAATTCCATGGATGGACTGTGTCCATTCATTGATGCACTCATTCACCTTGCCCCGGGTGGAAGGGACTGTATTCATTCGTTTCCTGGCCAAGGAACCCATACACCTATATATACCCTGAGACTAAGGGCCTAGAGGAGGAGATGGGGAAAGACCGGGAGAGGAGCGGAGAGAGCTTCTCTCTCCCCACTTGAATTCTCTCCCTCTACCAGGAGCTTTAGTGTTTTCTGTATTCTTTTCTGTAAATCAATTCTGTCTTACCACTGGGGGGATGGGGGGGAATAATGTAATGAAGAATAATAAAATACATATATAAAAAAAGATATCTATAATATATAATCTTCTATAATCTTTCTATAAGATTTTTCTTATATAAAAGAACATTTCTTAATATAGTTAATATCATTCCTATTATTTTTTAAAGGAATTCATTACATTAGCTTAATACTATACCCACAGTTACTTTTATTTGTTGAAATATTTTTATATATTTGCACCTCAGCTTTTAAGATTAAGGTACAATTAATAAAACAAGTGTTACACTGAATACATAAAACACTTGTACAGCCTGAGTTTATAAAGGTGAAATGTAACATTACTTATCATTGAGTTTTGATGATCCTCTGGAAATCTTTTTTGTTTGGGAGTATTGTGCTCTGATTTGACCATGCATTTGAAGCAATCTCATTTTAATAAATGCTTTGAATTACAATGAGCATATCACAAAATTGTACTGTTTAGTAGCATTGCTAATTGGGTAAGAACAGCTGAGAAAAGAAATAAAGATTCAAACACACTCTTCATTCTATAAAACTTGAATCTGGATATCTTCATTTTGATTTCATTTGACAAACTATCACCTACAAAAATTAAACTGTAACCTCCTTCACCTCCATCGTAGAGAAAGCAGATGCTTAAACTTTCCCATCCTGACTCAAGAGTATGGAGAGTCACACAATTTGAAATCTAATTAGTGTTTAATAAGCCATTTGAAAATGATGTCATTCAGCTCTCACAAATTAATCCTGCTCTTTCAACACCTGCTGGTATTTTCTAACGGTAATTATTTCATGACAAAATGAGGCCTGAACTGGTCCACATTAACATAAGCATCTCTCATGACTAGGCCACACGGCTTTCTCTGAAAAAATGTTAATAGCCTCCTCCCGGCTTAAGAGGGAAGAAAATGGCTGTAGACATAATGAGACTTGTTCTGAACGGAATAAAGTTTACTATCCTAAAATAAAATTTCAAAAGGGCAAAGGGAGCAAAGGCCCTTCCCTAAATTCAAAAACTTCCAGAAATTCCTTAACGAAGTCTATTTTGGTTGATTTCTTTTTAAAAAAGGCTTGCATGGATGATATACAAGGAAATTTAATAGCAATGTATTATTTCACTAAAAGCCTGTATTTTAAAGTAAGAAAGGTACCTCCTTTAAGTTAACTTGACGTAACCAAATCTGTCAAATGATTGTAATATTTCCTGAGCCAATGTTCAGCATTTCTCAGTGACCAACTGCTTTCATTTATCCTAAATTCAACTTAGAATTCTCATTCCGTTATTATTAGCTTAGTTATAATACCAGTAGCAAAAAGAGAATAATACTTCACAAAATTATGGCAATTAATAGACAGATGTTGAAAGTACCCTCCCATGCTCGGTATTAACAAGTTCTTATGTTATTCTTTCTTGGGTACACTATTACTGTAAAAGTATCAGGGAAGTCTATGGTTAAAAGAAACTTCAGAGCAAGTTGAAGTCCACGAACTTGCCTCCGCACAACCAGCTTATCTTTTCTCAGAATTGTTAGCCAAGATTGTTATCTGTAACTTCTTAAACATTGCATTTCTCATTTGACGAATACTACTAATTTCATGTTTTTTCAAGTGAAAAGGAATGTGTGATAATTTCACACAACTCATTGCATTTGCCCATTTTACTATGCCCAGGGCCTCGTTGATAAGTAACCTTCAATTAGAAGAAAAGCATATCCTTTAGCTTAATTCTTTTTTTTATTTATTTTTATTTTTTTACATATACATGTGTTTATTAGGTTTCCACTTTTTGCCTTCACAGAATTAAAAAGGCTCAAAATTTAATAACAATAACAATGTTTAAGATAAGGACTAGAAACAAAAACCTCGTAAAGAATGAACGAAGATAAATACATTCAGAAAAGAAATCAGATGACTGCTGCATTAAAATATTAAGCAATAATAATAAAATGCAGAAAAAGTAACATTCACATTGTCAGATAAGAGTATGTTTATTATAGAATGCTTTGACTCTGAGGCTTAGTATGAAATCATCATTTAACTTCTTTTTTTTTCCAAAGTCTCAAAAAATAGACAACTAATATTTATAAATCAAAGTAAAAAATAATTTTACAAAACAGATCATGCCAAATCTTATAGACAGTAGAAAAAGAAGAAAAACTTCAAAATCATTCTAGTTAATCCAGATACACCTGATATTAAAATTGGAGAAAATGTATTATTATAAAGGGGAAATTAGAAACATATATCACTTATAAATGAGGATGCAATGTCCTAAACAACATATTAACAAGTTGAATTAAAAATTAATGTTTAAGTAATGTACTTTGGTCAAAATTAAATCCAATTTATGTGAGAATTAGTCACTATTTTCTTTTTTGTTTTCTTACCCTCATACCCTCCCTCCTTCTCTTTCTGTCTGCTCTCTCCTTCCCCCATGCCCCACCATGTCAATAATTGTCATTAATTGTCTTCATACCAAAGTTGAATACATAGGATTCATGCTTCTCCATTCCTGTGATGTTTCACTAAGAATAATGTGTCCCACCTCCATCCAAGTTAGTACAAATGCTGCAAAATCTCCATTTTTGATGGCTATATAATATTCCATGGTATACATATACCACAGCTTACCAATCCATTCCTGGGTTGAAGGGCATGTAGGCTGTTTCCACATTTTAGGACTTGTAAATTGGGCTGTGACAAACAGCCTAGTACAAGTGTCTTTATAATAAAAGTTCTTTTTTTTCTTCTGGATAGATGCCCAGTAATGGGATTGCAGGATCAAATGGGAGGTGTAGGTTGAGTTCTTTGAGGTTTCTCCATACTTCCTTCCAAAAAGATTGTATTAGTTTGCAGTCCCACCAGCAGTGTAGAATTGTTCCTTTCTCTCCACATCTGTGCCAGCATCTGCAATTTTGAGATTTTGTGATACAGGCCATTCTCGCTGGGGTTAGATAATATCTCAGGGTGGTTTTGATTTGTATTTCTCTAAGAATTAGGGATGATGAGCATTTTTTCATGTGTTTACTGGCCATTCATCTGTCATTTTAGAGAAGATTCTATTCATCTCTCTTCCCCATTGATGTATGGGATTGTTGGTTTTTCCTTGTGGATTAATTGAAGTTCTGTATAGATCCTGGTTATTAAACTTTTGTCTGATTCAAAATGTGCAAATATCCTTTCCCATTGAGTAGGTTGTCTATTTGCTTTAGTTGTTGTCTCCTTGGCTGTACAGAAGCTTTTCAGTTTAATTAAGTCCCATTTGTTTATTATTGTTGTTGTTGCTATTGC
>CAUYRH010032232.1:0-17093 GCA_963574655.1 Perodicticus potto | reverse complement strand
AGAGGGAGCAGGAGAGTTTGCTCCCCTCCTGGGTCCTCTTGCCTGGAGGTTTGGTTTTTCCTCTACTTGTAATTCTTCTTTCCTGTAAATAAATCCTGACTTACCACTACTCTTGTGGTCCGTCAATTCCTTCTTCGAATCGCCTGAGACCAAGAACCTGAAATTACGGTATCAACAGTTTTCCTAGTCACCTAGTAGGCAATGAGGAGTTTTATGTTCCCGAATCCATAAATAATTGCATTAAGGCAGATTGTACTAACACTAACCTTATCTTCGACTAGACCAAATAATTTCACAGTCATTAAGTGAGGTATATAGTACCCATAAGACCTATTCCAAGGCTTGGCGCACATGCTTACATAAGCTCAATAACACAAAATAACATTATCAGGGGAAACCGGGAATTTTGGCCACCTAAATTCCAGCCAGTTCGCCTTCCTTGGTTGCAAGTTTTATCCCTCACCTAATGGGCTAGTGGTTGTGTGGATAGGGAACATTTTGAGTGTCACACTTCCAGGTGTGCAGAAACTGTAAGTCTGACTCATACAGGTTCAGGGTCAAGAACCAGGATCTCAATATTATCTTATCTCAGTGTTCCATGATCTATACCCACAATTGCTAGAGAATGGCAAAGGGCCACCCCAGGGGACCCACCCACTCTGCCAGAATGTTTGTGTCCTCACTATGGATTCAGAACACTTGTTTTTCTACAAACCAATGAGAGGAAAGTAAAAACTACCATAACCTGGAAAGGAGGCAAGGATCATACTGAGATTTGAACTTTAGTTTTTATTAAAATTAGTGTTCAGGAATCACTGCCTGGCAGAACTTGGTTAAGTACAGAGAATAATTATTTGTCATCAAGCAACGATGCTCTTATTAATACAATTTAGGATCCTTAAAGGAAAGGAGATTACTATTGAATTCAACATTAAAAAAAAAACAGATTAAATATAAAACAGAACCTGAGACTACAAATGTTAACAATGACAATGTTCTTTTAGTAAAACATAAGACATGAAAGTAGTGTTGTTAATTTGAATCACATTGGTTTTGTGGTTTTATGTGTAATTCTGAAGCAGACAGTCCCTGGGTTATGGATGAGATATGTCCCTAAGAACGTCTTTGGGTCAGTTTTGTACGAAACTCAGATCCCTGATGAACAGCACATATATGGTAGTAATAATAATAATACCATAACAGCTCACTTGTAGTAATAATAATACAGTGTAATACTGTAATAATAACTAATATTCCTCTACTGTTAGTTCAAACAAACAGGTCGTACAAAGATATCATACAAAAAGTTGAGATAGCAGATAGGAGAAATTTTGAAAAAGAATGTTTGAGTGTATACTCACCTACTGTGTCATGGATGTCCACTCACTGGAAGGGGCATTTTTGTGTCTGAGGGTGGGCCGAGAGTTGGGAGATGATAACATAGAAGGTGCTGCAGAGGAGGGAGTGGGTGCTGGAGAATCAGGGATGGATTTTGTCCCTAAGGGGGACCTCACCACTGAAGTGGTGTTTTAAGAAAGCCATCAAGGGTTGTGTGCACAGCTTTCTCCTCTTTTTATCATAAATAGCTTTGCAGCAACTGATACTCTCACTAACTGCACTGTAAGCCTCTTACTCAGTGTTAGGATCCTGCTCTTGAAGCTTAACAAATTCTAATGCAATGAGAGGAAAGGCTCCAGCTAATTCTTTTGCTGTGAACTTTCTTGGCTCTGGCTCTTCTGATGCTTTGTGTTCTTGTGTTTCCATCAGCAGCTTCTCAATCTACCTGTGACACTAGCTCTAGTGTAAAGGTGCTGACGGGAGGAACCACTCACTCTGTGCGGGTTGGTTTATATGCATGAAATAAACTAGTTCTCTAATTATCAACTAAATTATTTAATCAAATTATCCTTATGGGGATCCTCGGGAGCCCATTCATAAATACAGAATGACATAGTTGGATTACCCATAACCCGGGGACTGCACATATTTGTTTTGGTTTTATAGTTCTTAAGTAAGATAACAGCAAAGTTGAAAGCTCAGTCTTTTTGTACATGCTTAAACAAGATACAGTCATGTGTCACTTAATAACAGAGATGTTTCAAAGAGTGCTTCAGTAGGAAATTTTATTGTTGTGCAAAATCATCGAATATCCTTACACAAACCTGCATAATATAGCCTCCCACAAACCTAGGTAATACAGCCTCCTATGCACCTAGGCTGTGGGTAACAGCCTGTCACTCCTAGGTCATAAACCTATAAAACACGTACTGAACACTGTAGGCAGTTGTAACACAATGGTAATTGTTTGGCTATCTTAGACGAGGTGCAGTAAATATATAGTACAAAAGATAAAAAGTAGAATGCGTGTATAGTGGAGCTTGCAGGACTGGAAGCTGCTCTGTGTAGGTGAGTGAGTGGTGAGGGCCTGTGAGGCCCAGGACATTACCGTGCACTACCATAGACTGTTGAATTCATCAAAAATGTTTTTCTTTCTTCAGTAATAAACTAACCTTAGCTTATTATAACTTTTACTTTATAAACTTCTAAATTTTCCTATATTTTTGACTCTTTCACAATAAGCCTAACTTAAAACACAATGCCATGCAATGTTTTTCTTTTTACCCTTAATCTTTAAGCTCATTTTGTTTCTTTTTTACTTCTTGAACTTTTCTGTAAAAACTAAGACACAAACATACAGATTAGCCTAGACTTACACAGGGTTAGGATCATCCATATCACTGTCTTCCAGCTCCACCTCTTGTCCCCCTGGACGGGCTGCAGCACGGAACTGTCATCTCCTATGACAACAGTGCCTTCTTCAGGACACTTCCTGCAGGACTTGCAGGGGTTAATTTATGATTAATCTTTTTTTAAGTAAAAGAAATACACTAACATAATGATAAAAAGTATGAATCGGTACATATATAAACCACAAAACTAATCTTTTTTTTTTTTTTTTTTTTTGCAGTTTTCTTTTGTCCAGGGCCAGGTTTGAACCCACCACCTCCGGTATATGGGGCCAGCGCCCTACTTCTTTGAGCCACAGGTGCTGCCCTTATTAACACTCTTAAACATTAGGTACCATATGTAATTATCCCTGCTGTACTTTAACGTGACTGGCAGCACAGCAGAAACACTTAACACCAGCATTGCCACAAACACATGGGTAAGGTATTGCTTTGTGCTATGATGTTTCAATGGCTACAATGTAGGTGTTGTGGCTCCAATATGATCATATGGGACCACTGTCACATACGCAATTTGTTATTGACGAAAACATTGTTAGGTGGTGCATAACTGTAAGTATAGAAGTGATTTCTATCAACAAATGGTGTCAACAAAAATTTCATTTTTCTCTAAAATGGTAGTCTTCAGCCATGCTGACACATTAAGAGTACTTGGTGGAAGTGCATTTCCAATGATTTTGAGGTTTAATTGGATGAAGGTGAATCACTTGCCTATAGGTCATTTTTAGCATTCATCCCTCAGTAGATAATAGAGTGATTAGAAAAACAGTAAGGATATTGAAGATCAGAACAAATTAACATAATTCACCTACATAGAACATTACAAACATTATACCTAATAAATGTAAATTTATAATAACATCTGGAATCTTTTAAATCACATATATATGTAAATATAAATTACATGCAATGTAAATTACATGTTGGGCCATTAAAATAAATCTTTAACAAATCATGGAAAGATTATATGTTCTGACCACAACGTAATTTCATTAGAATTTACTGACAATGGTATATTTGAAAATTTTCCTACATGTTTGGAAATTAAACAAGATAATTCAAAATAATAAAGGGGTCAAAAATAAATTGGAGATATATTAGAAAATATTGAACTGAATGATACTGAAAAGAGAGCATATTAAATTTGTGAAATGCAGCCAAAGCAATGCTTTGAGTAAATTTTATAGATTTAAATATGTATTTTAGAAAAAAAGAAAGACTTAAAGGTCATTCATCTATATTTATATCCTAAGAAATTAGAAAGTAAAAATCAAATTAACCCCAAAATGAAGGAAAGAAAATAATAAAAGGAGCATAAATCAGTGGCATGGGCAGAAAATAGAAAAATTATTAGAGCCTAAATTTTATTCCTTAAAAATATTAATAAAATTGAAAACTTTCAATCCAGATAACACATTTTATAAAAGAGAGAAAATATATATCATCATCAGGAATAACATAGGTATAAATATATGATTATCAAAGAAAAAATATCTCTTCATATCCTACAGGTATTACAAATACAGCATATTAGAGTTACAAACAATTTTTGGTAATTAAATTTGATAACTCATATATCGGACAACTTACTCTCAAACACCAAACTGACTCAAAATGAAACAGAAAATCTAAGTAGTCTTATATTTATTAAAGAATGTATATGTGCACCACAGAATATTATGCAGCCTTTAAAAAGACGGAGATTTTACCTCCTTCATGTTTACATGGATGGAGCTGGAACATATTCTTCTTAGTAAAGTATCTGAAGAATGGAAGAAAAAGTATCCAATGTACTCAGCCCTAATATGAAATCAAGTTATAGCTTTCATATGAAAGCTATAATCTAATTATAGCCCAAGAATATGGGGAAGGGAGAGAGGGAGGGGATGGGAGAGGGGAGGCTAGGCAGAGGGAGGGTAATTGGTGGGATCACACCTATGGTGCATCTTACAAGGGTACATGTGAAATTTGCTAAATGTAGAATATAAATGTCTTAACACAATAACTAAGAGGGTACCGTGAAAGCTATGTTAACCAGTTGGATGAAAATATTTCAGATCGTATATAAAACCAGCACATTGTACCCCATGATTGCATTAATGTACACAGCTATGATTTAATAAAATAATAATAATAATCTAATATATAACCAAATATGGCTTATACCTGGTAGTCAAGATTGATTAAACCTTCAAAAGAAGTGTCAGTGTCACTTATCTCATAGAAAAAATGGAAGGGAAAAATGATCACATCTATAGCTGTAGAATGTAGAACCTAGATTAAATCTCCCAATCTCAGTTCTCGGTATTCATCCAAAAGATTTGAAATCAGTATCTGGAAGAGAAATCTGTACTACCATGTTCTTTGAAGCATTCTTCCCAGTAGCCAAGATGTGAAAATAACCAGAATGTGCAGTGACAGATGAATGAATAAAATGTGATATTCACAAAGAAGAGAATACTATACAGCCTTAAACAAGAAAAAAATGTTGCATAATGATATGAATGAGCCTTAAGTGAAAACAGCCTTAAACAAGAAATCTGAAGAAGACAGGAGCACGGCCCACAGACATGAAAAAATGCTCACCATCCTTAATCATCAGAGAAATGCAAATCAAACCACTTTGGGATATCACCTAATTCCAGTAAGATTAGCCCACATCACAAAATCCCAAAACCAGAGATGGTGGCGTGGATGTAGAGAAAAGGGAACACTTCTACATTGCTGGTGGAAATGCAAATTAATACACTCCTTTTGGAAGAATGTTTGTTTCATTTGTTTCTTTTATAGTGGCAAAGGAATTCAGTAGTAACAGATAATATTTTCAAAAAATGATACATATGTACTAGAACAATTAGATTAAACACTCCTATGTAAAATATGAACCTTTACACTTGCATCACACCATATATAAAAATTAGTTCAAGATGAATTATATAGTAAAGTAGAATTATAAATATCAACCTTGTTTAAGAAAACTAGATAATATCTTCATGACCTTGAAGTAAGCAAAGATCGTCTAAAATGACTCAAAATGCATTAACTGTAAAATGAAAAGTAAGCTATAAATTGGACTTCAACAAAATTAAAAACTTCTGCTCATCAAAATATATAGTTAACAGTGCATTTTACAAGGCAACAAGTGAAATCTACTAAGTCTTAACACAATAACTAAGAAAATGTGATGAAGGCTATGTTAACCAGTTTGATGGAAGTATTGCAAATTTTATATAAAACCAGCACATTGTACCCAATAATGGCATTAATGTACACAGCTATGCTATACAGTAAGTCCCAGACTTGGAGAAAAAAGACTTATCTGCTCAAAATATAAAAATAATTTATAGTAATTAATAATAAAAGACAAACAACCTACTTCAAATGTGAGCAAAAGATATGAATAAAGACTTCACCAAAGAAGTGCATAAGAATGGCTCATAAAGCGCACACAAAAAAAATGTTCAAGAGTGTTGTCACCAGGGAAATGCAAATTAGCTCTACAATGAAAACTGACTACAGAGTGATAAAATTAACAGTGATAAAACCCTGTTAAAACCTAACATTGACAATACGTGAGACAACTATAACCATCATCTATTGCTGGTGGTCATATATAATGCTACAAACACTTTGGAAAAAATGTTGATATAATTGAACAGTGTCAACCATTAAAATATCCTACGTATGGCCCAACTTTTCCATTCCTAGGTATTTATCCAAGAAAAACGAACATACGTGTTCACAAATGAAAGCATACGAATGTGCGTGGCAACTTTATCGATAGTATCCAAAGCCTGGAAAGAGTCCAGGTGTTCATTCAAGAAGAATGAATCAAATAAAAAGTCCTATTTTTGAATAACAGGATACTTCTCATCAATGAAAAAGGAAACTCACAAGAACCTGAATAAATCTCAAAAACAATATGCTAAGTTAAAGGGACCAGGGACAAACCATATACTGTATCATTCTATTTGTAGGAAGTTCAAGAGCAATCTAACTCACGGCCATTACACATTAGGGCGCTGATTTCCCATAGGGAGGCGGTTGGGGCAGTCTTTTTGGAAATGCTCAGTACCTTGAATGTGGAGTGTCAGTTACATGAGTGTATACATTATACAAATCGTGTTGAATTGTGTTCTTCGGCTCTGTGAATTTCATTGTATGTTTTTCTAAGTTTGATTTTTTATGTATTCTATGTTCTGCCTTAACCCTGAATGATATTCTCAGCCACTGAGTGCCCTGCCAAAGTCAGATAGTCTTTCTTATTTTCATTTACTCGGTGCTTAAATGGAGGAATGAATGCCTACAATGTAGAAGGAAGAAGAGAATAAACCAAAACAGGTCACACAGTGCAATTCAGATGGGCAACACTAACTACTGCCTGTGTCTTTTCCTTGCAAATCTCACTGCTGCTGGGGAACACACTTCCACAAGCCACCCAAGTGTCTAGGATGGAATCCTAAATACAGCATCATCAATCCTAGCAATTTTAAAAATTTTTAAGAAAACACTGTATAAAAGTGGCAAATGTATTTTAGTAAATATCCCACCTCTAGCAGTCGTCAGAATGGGCGCATGCAAATAGAAAAACTCAGTATTGTTATAAAAATTGTCATTTTTTCTAAGCTAGTCTTTCACTCAAGGCCTATGAAAAAGAAAAATAAATTATTTATAGTCCATGTCCACTCACTGATTCACTCATTCACTGGGCATTTGTTTATTGAGCATCTATTTTGTGCTAGACACTAAGTCCAAATATACTGATTAGTAACAAAATCTGTCCTTTCTAAAAACAAACTGACATTCTAGTTGAAGAGAAAAATAAATAAGGAAACAAAACAATGGCCAATCAAAGAGGTAGATACAAAGTAATATGGGTTCTGCTACTTCTTTTCTTTCCTTCTTTCTTTCTTTTTTTTTTTTTTTTCAGTTTTTGGCCAGGGCCGGGTTTGAACTCGCCACCTCCGTTATATGGGGCTAGTGCCCTACTCCTCTGAGCCACAGCCACCACCTGCTATTTCTTTATACACATGACGCACTGGTCCCTTGCATCAGACGTCTCTACAAGTCTTATTCCCCATCTGTCCTTATTCTTCAGTCTCAGAATTTTGCTCAAGTCGTGTCCCCTGTCTGGGAAGTTTTTTCTCCATTTCTCCCCACTGTCTAGACACACTCTTTTTAAAAGGGTCCAGTCCAAGTTTCACCAAAGCCCTGTGATGCCTCTGTTTCCTACATCCCCGTGTTTCTCGTGGGCTACGACGTCCTTCCTCTATGCATTCCCAGTGGGTTTGTCCCTGCTGTGAGTGTCACGGTGCCTAGGGACTGAGAGCAGCCCCAGACTCAGCGACTGCTAGCAGCCTTGCAACCCAGCGGCCTCAGGGAAGATGCTGCAGCCAGAGTTGCAGCTGTCAGTGCTGTCATCAAGCCCGTGCCCTTCACAAAATACTGGTGGTCGTTATGGACAAAGGGACTTGAGGATGGCAGGGATCCAGATACCTATGAGCCACTTCCCTCACAGTGTCCAAACATCCTGTTTCAACACAGCTGCTGCAAGGGCAGGATGTGCAATTTCTCAATCCAGAAGTGTGCCCATGTGGAAAAAATCTGTAACATATAGTTAAGAAACAATAATTGCCACTTCTGAACTTCTCTGGAGTAAGAATTTGCTGCTATGCTAGTGTGACCGAAGTGACTCATGTGGGATTGGCCTGAAGGGCAAAGATGAACATTTCCCATCGATCTCTGAAAAAGGGAAATAGGCCTGGGTCTCCTTGGGGTAAACGTTTCCCTCTGCAGTGGAGTGGGGATAGCCCAGGCTATAATAGGGCTGACTTTGTACATACAGGTCTAAAGGCTCTGGATGCAATCTGATCCCGCGCCACTTCTCAATGTGGGGAGACTGATGGCATGCCATCTGAGGACAGAAAGACTGTCCCTGGTAGCTAGGAGCAAAGGGTCACCAACCACATTTCAGAACAACGTCTCTGGCTGTGGTGCTCAATCCTGACTGTGCATTAGAATCAGACCAATAGAATCAGAATCTCTAGGACACGGGTCCTCAAACTATGGCCCATGGGCCACATGCATTGTTGTGAATTGTATTCGTCCCATTTTGTTTTTTACTTCAAAATAAGATATGTGCAGTGTGCATAGGAATTTGTTCACAGTTTTTTGTTGTTTTGTTTTTTTTTTAACTATAGTCCAGCCCTCCAATGGTCTGAGGGACAGTGAATTGGCCCCCTGTTGTAAAAGTCTGAGGACGCCTGCTTTAGGAGCAGGACCCAGGGAATAGGAATTTTTAAAGCTCCTCAAGTGCTTTTATTACTGGACAAAGGGATCTGGCCACCCGCCACTGCCCAGCTAATATATAGAGATGGGGACAAGTCCATCGAGCTTTATTGTCAGAAGGCCAGCAATCTAGAGAACAGTGAAAGCAGCCTCTCTCAGACTGTTCTGCCTCAGTTGCTATTCTAGTAGTTTTTATAATGGGAACAAAGGAACAACCTAGAAAATTTTAACTTTATCTAAAAGGATCATCAAAGATAACAACATAAACTTAGCTCTAACAGTGTAACAATACTTAAACAACATAAAAGTAATCTTCCCTCTGACAACATAGCAACACATTGTCTAAGTGTTACCACCTCCCCAAAACCTTTTGAGATAAACATACTCACATACATGGTGAAATCTTATCTAGATAATCACGGAAGGGATGTGGGGGAAGAATGTGGGCTGAGAAAACCAGGTCAGCCGTACTGCTTCAACTCAGTTTCTTGGACCCCATCTTGTAGACCACTTTTCTGCCTTCACTTTCAACGTGTAACCAAATTTTAAAACTACCGAGTGCAGTGATAGAAGGTGGTCCAGACCTTTTTGCACTTGAATTACCTATAGAGAGCTCCATAAATAATGTAATGGTTAATGTTATGCTTCATTTTGATGGGGCCCGGGGCACCCAACTGTTTGGTGAAACATTTTTCTGCACGTGTGTGTGTGTGTATTTTCAGAGAGAGAGAGAAAGATTTTGTCTGGATGAGAATAAAGTGTGATCAGTAGGCTAAGTAAAGCAGGGTCCCCTTCCCGGTGAGAGTGGACCTGCCCCAATCCCTTGAAGGCCTCAATAGAACAAAACAACTGACAGCTCTCTCCCAAGAGAGTATTTTAATCAGAGTGCCATTTTTACTTTCAAAGGGTAAGAAGGAACTCCATCTACCTTCCTGCTGTCAGATGGAACATTGATCTTCTCCCGTCTTTGGACTCTAATTGAAATTCTTACCAGCTCCCCTTGGTCCCCAGTCTGGTGGCCTTAGGCTGAAAATTACACCACTGAGTCTCCAACTTTCCCTCTGCAGATCTTAGGAGTTTTTATTCTCAACAGTCTAGTCAGTCAATTCCTTATAATGAAATTCTCCTCCTATTGCCCTCCCCTAAAAAACCCTCATTTACTTGCACAAACTTTAATCCTATCCCCAGATTCCACTGGGAAGTGATGGCCCAAGACATCAATTGCTATTCCCAGGCCATTCTGATATTCTGCCAGGATTTAAAGTCCTGACACCACTCAGTGATTTCAGGCAAGTTACTTGACTCTGTCTAAGTTAGTTACCTTCTTGGTACATAAAATGGGGATAGCTATACTACCTTATGAAGTTACTCATATTTGTGAAATTTGAATCATTCGTGGTACAATGTCCAAAGAATAGATAATGAGATAATGTTCATTTTCACACATTTATGTGCAAACTGAAAAACATTTTTTCATAGTAAATGCTCAATGATTATCTGGAGTATGAATAGAAGATACTTCTAACTCACCAGTCATTTCATTCTCTTCAGAGTACGGTTCGAAACCTACATGTGTCTCATATACAACATCCCTTTCATTTGCCCCATAAAAACACCTAAGTACCTTTTGCCTTTCTAGTCGTGATGCCCCAGTAGCTGTGATCACTAGGCAGTGGCCCAACGGACAGGACTTTTTTCTGGTATTTTCCCCTGCTCCAATTTCTTCAAGTTCATCACCTGACCTCCTCTGGCACGAAGCATCTAAGTACCTTCCAACTTTTCTTTTTGGAAAAATACATGGTAAAGGTAAGCAGTTAGCCACTGCCACCTGAGAGAGGATGTGGACAAACGCCACTTGTTGGCTATGCTTGGTCTGAATTTTAAGGCTATAATTCTCATTCATGATGTTCTACTGTCATTTGAAATTCTTCAAACAGCGTGTTTGACCTTAAGACACTGTGGTGCCCGTCATTGGCAGCAAGGTCCCTCTTGTCTCCCCACCCTGTCTTTGTGGCATTGAAAGCCTTGGAAAGAAACTTCTGTGTAGGAAAATGCTAGCATGTTTATAATCACAAACCAATGGGTATTTAAGAGAGATTTTTATAATGATTATTTCATATTATTTAAATACTTTTACTTTAAAAGATTACATGAAACCTCAGTAATAGCACATAACTCAAAGCAGACTAAGCAGAAGTATGATGCAGTTATAATTATCTGAATATGTTAACATTTAGGGAACAGTCAGGCGCATTACTGGCCTTTAGAAAAACAGAATGCTTCGTGTAGACACTAATTAATCAATAAAATCCTAATTGGATTCTATTAAGTATTGGATATGACATTTCAATTTAAATATTCCATGTACAACCTTGACCCATTCCTAAGCAGCAATAAAAGCCAATTAGGGTGGTATTCAAATTATGATTATGAACCCTATCACCATGCTCATCTACTGACTATTATAACAATTAAAAAGAACATAGTAAAGAATGAATTGGCCAAATTCTGCTTTATTTTCTTACTAGTGTTGGGCAGTTTAATATTACACAAGACAGCTTTTAAAGAACCTAAGCTTTGGAATTAGAAAGCTGGAGATGATTCCCTCCCATTCTTTATTAATTGTGTCTTTATCTGAGACCAATGTCTCCATCAGTAAAATGGGAATAACAACAGCCATTACCAGGACTGTGTTCAAAATTAGAATTGCTGTTCACAGAAGACCTAGCAGAAGGCTAAACACAGCAGGGATCTGTGGAAAGTGGCTGATCTAATCCAGAATCATGAGGTCTGTGTTCATGGGGTCTTAGGAAGAAACTCTGGGCTCACCAAGACCAGCCTGCCATTTACAGTTCAAGAACCCTCCTCACTGTGTCCCAAATAGTCTATTCCAACCTGCTTGAACCCTTCATTACTTCAGAATTTACATTCTTATAGGGTACCACAGTGCCATTGCTGGAACATACATAAATTATATCCCCTTTCGACTCCCATTTGACCTATTTTTATCATCAGCAATAGCACAGACCATATTGAAATGGTTTTCCAGATGATTTGTTCAGGAAATAGAGCCAATTATTTGGTAGCACAGGCTTTGGACCTAAGCTGACCAGATGCAAATCCCAGCTTTGCCTACCTGTGGGACCTTGGACCTAGTAACCTTTCTGTGACATTGTACTCTTGTCATTAAATGTGAATAATTTCTCTCTCTCATACTTATTGTGAAGGTTCTATTCAATCCATTTTCATTTTTTGTACTAAATATGTGTAGTCCCCACAAACGTTCCTTGCAGGCTATGGTGTAGCCTTTTCCAG
Organism: Perodicticus potto; assembly: GCA_963574655.1. Classification (NCBI taxonomy): domain Eukaryota; kingdom Metazoa; phylum Chordata; class Mammalia; order Primates; family Lorisidae; genus Perodicticus; species Perodicticus potto. The sequence goes on along the minus strand of CAUYRH010032232.1, from coordinate 4,743 downwards.
CCTAATGAGCCTTGCCTGAATGTTTGTGTAGACAACAAATTCCTATGAATTTGACCATTGGAGGCACAACTTTGTAAGATGTGTTTAATCTTTCCATATCTAGGTGACAACAAAATCCTCCCCTTTTTCCCACATGCAAATGAGGAAACAGAGCCTTAAAAAGTAGAGTTAGGAAACTTCCCCACAGTCATCCAGCTTCTATGTGGTGGGTCAAAATTCACAAACAGGCCACTAGTGCCACAGCCAAGGCAGGTAAAAGGGCTTCACCATAGTTCCTCCAGCATCAAACACTGGTAGGCAAAGAAAGGAAGCTAGACAGGATGAACCCAGAGGTGCAGGAAGCTGAGCCCTTGGCTTTAGAAATGCCTACTGTGAGGAGTAAGAATGCAAACCAGATTTAATGCGCATCACAAAATTGATTGATCTGATGGCAGCCAGTGTGTGTAGACTTTGATGCTCAACAGTCAAAGGAGAAGCATGTTGATATTGCTGGGAATGACAGAAGCTGAGTGTGGACCTGAGTGTGATACACATCAGTCTCCACTGCACAGCACAGAGAAATGTGAGACTGTCTTACCCACTAGGCAATGTGATTGTTCTTCAGCAGTGGCCTTCTGGAAACAATGCCTTTATGCAAAAAGAAAAACAAGTTTCATAATCAAATTCTCAGGTACAAGTGACAATCCGATTGAGAATATATCTGAGGTGGTACTAGGTCTTATGACAATCTTCAAATCTTATTCTGTAAGTAGTTGCCAGTTGACATTGTTATTATTACTACTGTTGATATTGTTATTATTACTACTGTTGCTACTATTATGACTTGTAAAAATAACCCCAGTTCTCAGGAATGTCTGGATGGGACAGCCCAGCTCCTGCTACCTAGTTAGACTTGCTACTGAACCGCAGCCAACTAGATATGGTTATCCTAAGATTGGACTTTAAGATGGTATAAACTGACCACTCAGTAGACCCCGAGTGTTACCTTATGTTATTTCCCTAGCATTAAGAAGCAAACACAGCTAAGGAGACAACAACCAAAGCAAACAGACAACCTTCAGAATGGGAAAATATATTTTCATATTATGAATTGGACAAAGGTTTGATATCTTAGATCTACAGAGAACTCTAATTAATCAACAAACAAAAAGACAATCCCATATATCACTGGGCAAGAAACATGAATAGAACCTTCTCGAAGAAAGATAAATGGCTAATAACATGAAAAAATTCTCATCATCCCTAATCAGGGAAATGCAAATCAAAACCACCCTGAGATATTACCTAATCCCAGTAAGATTAGCCCACATCACAAAGTCCCAAAGCTGCAGATGCTGACACAGATGTGGAGAGAAGGGAACACTTTTACTCTGCAAACTAATATAGCCTCTTTGGAAAGAAGTATGGCTAATCCTCAAAGAACTCAAATTAGATCTTCCATTTGACCCCACAATCCCACTACTAAGCATCTACCCAGAAGAAAAAAAAATCATCTTATCATAAGGACACTTGCATTAGATTGTTTACTGCAGCTCAATTTATAATTGCCAAGATGTGGAAACAACCTAAATGCCCATCAACTCAGGAACGGATTAACAAATTGTGGTCCTTGCACATCGTGGAATACTATTCAGCCATAAAAAGATGGTGACGTCACATCTTTTGTAATATCCTGGTTGGAGCTGAAACACATTCTTCTTAGTAAAGTAGCACAAGAATGGAAAAGCAATTATCCAATGTACTCAGTACTAATATGAAGCCAGTAGATGATCTAATTGCATGCTCACATAGGAGAAAAACTCATTTTAACTCAATTTGGAGGAGGGGTAATGAGGGAGGGTGCTCTCACTGAATGGGCATGGGGTGGGATTGCTTGGCACACCTTTCGTGTGTAGGACATAACCACAAGAGGGACTCTACATAACAAAATCAAATAAACAGAAGCCAACACATAGCTGAGATAGAGTCTAAACACAAGCCTTTAGATAGGAAACTCTATGCTATTCTGGTAGCCATTTCTATGACACAAATCAAAGGAAAACCCCAACACTGATGCTGTTTTATTAAGATACGTGAAGACTTTCCCATTGTACGTTAACGTTTCAATCATTTGTTCTTACAAACTTTCCAGATTTCAAAAGAATTCCAATTAAAAGTCCCTCATATGATTGTCTGATTCCACCCATACATAATATCCATAAATATCTGAAATAGGCAAATTCTCAGAAACAGAAAAAAGATTAGAGGTTGCCGGGGGTGGCAGGGAAGGGGAACAGGGAGCATCCACTGTATGGGGACACGGTTTCTTTTGGGAGTGATGAAATGTTTTAGAACTAGATTGAGTCATTGTGAATGCATTGAATAATGCTACTGGTAAGTTTTATGTTATATGAATGTTACCACAATAAAATCATTTGTAAAATAAAGTTTTCAGGAATATTTCATCCTATGGAAATAATCAGGGTTTTCTGAAGAAAAAAAAAAGATTGGAAATAAAAGCAGATCCTTCAATGAATCTCATAATGGCGTAAAAGTATGCATGATCTAAGTACAAATGACTTAATCAAAAATAAATTAAAATGGAAAAAAAAAAAACCAAAAAACCCAGATCCTTGTTCTAGTCCTGCCTCCCCCACTATAGAATCTTGGACACCTGGTATGATCCGCCTGAGCCTCCTGTAAGTAGAGCTTGTTGTAATTTTGGCCAATGCATACTAAGCACCTTACACAGTATTGACGGAGAACAGGTACTTCATAACAGCAGTGGCCACATAGTCATGGGTTCTCTAAGGTGATGCAAGAGGTACATGAAGAGCAATTTAAAGGGTAGTTTTATTGTAAGGACATTTGCTGAAAATGTGTAACCCTGAGTCCCAGAAGCCTGCTTCTAGGGTGGTCAGAGAAATCCACCAAGTCTTTGCCTTTTTATTTCTCCCTGAGCTAGAATCCAGTCCAAAAATTATTCTGACACCTCAATAAAATTAAACCAATAAGGGAAAACATTATCTACCCAAATTATCATACATGTAGGCCTAACATCAATACTCTTGCTTGAAAAGTTAAGCTGTGAGATAAAAGATTAAGTTACCATGGATAAAATATAAAGTATTCACCTAAAAGAGAAAACACATTCTAGAATATGTGTATTTTACTAACATTTCTTGCAGTGTCTTTATGTTGGTTTGATGACTGGGGCAAAACCTAGGTGAAATATAGCAGGTGAATATATCATTGATATCATTCCATCTGCTAAGATATTCAGCACTTACTACGCCTCATGCATCGCCCTAAGGCGGATTACATATACTGCCATAACTCTGTAAGATGGGTGCTATTTTCATAGTCTCATTTAACGTTGACAACTGAGGTGATTGGAGTTAAGTGACTTCTCCATGAGTGTCTATGCAGTAAGATGCAAGACCAAGATTGTAAATCGAGGTGGTCTGGCCCCAAACACCTTTAGCCACCATACTATAGTTACCACTCTAATCCGTATATGTATATAAATGTAATTTTGGCTTCAGAGGGTTTTTAACTATAAGTTTATGAAAATAGCAAAAGTATTTATCAATGCTTATTAAAACACAAGATTTAAAGAGAATTTTACAAAGTTAATTTCTTGATAGCTACCTACAAACTATTAAACTAAAGTGTTATGCTTTATATTTCTATATATATTTCTACTTCTTTTTAAGGTAAAGACTTATGAGAACTTTACTGTGGACAGTGGAATATTCTGTTAGGTGGTTAGAGTCCCCTTCATAGCTTTTCTCTTCTAGGGCTCTAAAGTTTTGCATCATGGAGGAAAGACACCAAAATCAGAGTTACTGGACAAATAAAGTAGCATTTTAATAATCTTGAGGAGAACCCTGTAACCTTCCCCAAAGCAAGTGATACCAGTTAAAATGTCAGCAACTACGAGTTGCAGAATGTGCAACTAAAACTGGAATAATGGTAGGAGGTCACCTGTCTCACCTAACAAGTTGGCCAGAAGTTGCTAGGCTGTACTTGGTTTCCAGCAGAAATGCAGTGTCTCCAGACTGTCCACAGGGACTCAGGCCCTGACCTCCTACCTCTGCCACGCTCCTGGGCGTAAGGCCATTCATTTAGACATGTGTTCCTTCACGCTTGCAGGATGACAGCCTCACCTCCAAGTATTGTATCCTAACACAGTCAGGCCCAGAGAATAAAGCCAAAAAGAGCCAACTTTAAGCATCCACGTGTCTTTATTTAGGAGGAATATAAATTCCAGAGGCCTTGTAGAACTGAATCTCATAGCTAACTCCAACTGCAAGGAAGCTGAGAAAGAGAACGTGAGGTATTGTCAGCTTCTGCAGTAGGAGAAAAAAAATTGCCAGTAAGAAGAAGGAGATAAATGGCTTTCAGGAGTCTGACCTGGTTTGCACACTTGACCCTTCCACATCTATTGTTACAGCGTGACCACTAGTGTTGGAGGTGGAGCCTACAGAGAGGTGTTTGGCTCATGGGCGATGCCTCATGAATGGCATGGTGCCCTTCCTATAAGGAACGAGCTCCTACTTTATTATTTCAAGGAAGAGCTAATTGTTAAAAAAAAAAAAAAAGACATATATTCACTAATAATTGGGAGCTAAACAATAGGCGCATGTGGGCAAAAACAGATGTAAAGAACATTAGAAAACAAGAAGGGAGGCGGGGGTCAAAACTCACCTGTCAGCTACAAAATGAACACTATTCTAGTGAGCTGCACACTACAAGCCCCGA